>CAUYQG010195882.1:0-25686 GCA_963574415.1 Tarsius wallacei
AACTTGGCGAGACCTCATCTCTACAATAAATCAAAAAATCAGCCGGGCATGGTAGCGCGTGCCTGTAATTCCGGCTGCTCGGAAGGCTGAGGCGGAAGGATCTCCGGAGCCCAGCAGGTCGAGGCTGCGGTGGCCGGGAGCAGCCACTGCACTCCAGTCTGGGCGACGGAGTGAGACTCCAACTCAAAAAAAAAAAAAAAGTGAGGGATTCTCTATGACATGATGTGAGACCCCCTAGGATAAGCTTATAAGGAAAAAAGAAATGTACCAAAAAGTGTGCAGAGAATGTTTCACTTGGGGAAAGAAAGGAGGAAAAATTAAGTTTTTGCTTATTTTTACAAAAATAAAATTCCCAAAAGAATAAACCAGACACAATAAAAAATGGTTATTCACAGAGGGCAGAGAACAGGAGGAAGGAGATGGGGATGAAAAGGAGAATTCTGAGTATATCTATTGTTATGTAGTTTTGATTTTAGAACCACATAAATGTACTGCCTATTAAAACACCAAAATTAAATTAAGAAGCAAGCACCACATCTGAAAACAAACTGAAATAAATGAGCATAAGTCAATTTGGTAACATAACCACATAAGAGAATAATTCCACATGACTTGTGAACACAATTTTCTGTTGGAACGTCTGAGTGAGATATTTACTAAAGACAAAAAAGAATCATAAACTTCACTCATCAGTTGTCATTAGTATTGTCACTGATATTGTAATGTTGAGCCTATTTTATGTGTATAATATAAAGCAAGTTCATAAATATGTTAATGTGATCAAGAAATACAAAAAGGGAAATATAAAATCAGAAAAATTAAGACAGCCTTGAAATGCTAAACCTGAATTGGAAATATCAACATAATCCCATAATTTTGTTTTAATACATTTCCAAGCTATATCCACTGAAAGGTCCTAGAAGCAACCATTACCCAATAGACCCAATAGTGATGAGTTCACCAGATAACCAACTCTTCTTGGTTTCTAAATCCAATCTTCATTATAAGGAAAACAGACTTCCTGGAAAAATACCGGATGATTCGAAGACTGGGTTGGAAAAATGTAAAAGACTGAGATATCCTTCTGTTCCAAAAATAAGGAGGTCCTCAAGACTGAAGGAGCCTATCAAAAGAAGAGAGGCATCATCTTGAAGGATTTTGCACTGGCCAAATTTGGGATAATTTTGTCATCAAAAGAAGTCAGGTAGTCCAGGATTTCAAGGCCAGCCTGGGCAACACAGCAAGGCTCTATTCTCTAAAAAAATAAATACCAGAATAGAATAATGACTGAGATTACTTTAAAAAGTGTGTGTTTGTGTGTGTGTGTGTGTGTGTGTGTGTGTGTGTGTATGTATCTACATATATATATATGTGTGAGAGAGAGAGAGAGTGAGAGAGAGAGAGAGGACTTCAGTATGCTGTCCAGGGTCTTAAAATTTTTTTAAAGTAAAAAAAAAAAAATCAATGAGTTTCAGTTATAGTATTTAAAAAAAAGGAGGGGGAATACTAACCTGTCACAAATGCCTTACTCTAAAGTTCATAATTATGGAGAAAGAGAATTCTCCTGCCCTTTTAGGAGAAACTATAGTTTAGCCCTAGTTGACTATGAAAAGCCCCCTTGTGTCTGTCTTTTTTCCAACAAAGAATGACTATAAATGTTAAAAAAAAAAAAAAGTAAAGCTAAACAAATCACTATTCACAAGTACCAATGAAATAACTGATCCAAAGATCAGTCAGATGAAAGGCTGGTAAGAAACAGATATTCACCCGTGCTGAAGTACATACTTTTTCCACAGATTACTTGCCAATCACAAAGGGAAACTCTTTTTTTTTTTTTGAGTTGGAGTCTCACTCTGTCGCCCAGACTGGAGTGCAGTGGCTGATCCCGGCCACCGCAGCCTCGACCTGCTGGGCTCCGGCGATCCTTCCACCTCAGCCTTCCAAGGAGCTGGAACTACAGGCACGTGCTACCACGCACAGTGAATTTTATATTTATTATAGAGATGAGGTCTCGCCAAGTTGCCCAGGCGGGTCTCGAACCCGCAGGCTCAGGCAATCCACTCACCTCAGCCTCCCAAAGGCATGGGATTACAGGCTGAGCCACCGAGCCCGGCTATTGTCTTATCCTGACAATAAAAAAGAAATCTAGTCCTCATCACCTGAATATAATAATGAAAATTTGCATCAATAAGGAGACAACCCATCTTAACATGTCTTCTGACATAATGCAGCATGATGTATACGATATCATCTATGAAGTATATTTGCCAAAATCGTTTAACTTGAATCTAATCAAGATTTAGAGTTAATTTTCAATCCATGGTAGACTTGGGCAACAAAACTGTAAGTTAAATAAGACCACGAGGAACAATCGAGACAAAGAATGAGAGACGTTCCTTTAGACAACTGGCCTTGACTTTCAAAAAGCCAATGTCATGTGCTGCAGTAGTAGTGAGCATACCTAGCACTTTGATACTGGCACATAAACAGCATTCTCCACTAAAGGAAACTAGGATTCCTTAAATAAAAGTTTGATTCCAAGTCTGGAAGAGGAAAAAATACAACATTAAGTCAGGCACACTGACTAAACGTAATCCCAGCACTTTGGTAGTCCAAGGCAGGAGGAATGCTTGAGCCCAAGAGTTAGAGACCAGCCTGATAAACAATACCTCTCTACAACAAAAAGTAAAAATTAGTCAGGCAAGGTGGTACGTGCTTGTGGTCCCAGATACTCGGGCGGCTGAGGTGGAAGGATCACCTGAGTAAGGAGGTCGAGGATGCATTCCAGCCTTGGTGACAAAGTGAGACCCTGACTCAAAAAAACACAAAAACAACAACAAAATAACATTAGTCTGGAACATTATGTTGTGCCAGATAACAAGAAAATACTTAAAGACTAATGGGGTCACATCAAAAGGACATAGAAGCCAAGAAATCCCACTGGTCAAATTTGGGACAATAAAAGACACAGCAATGAATTATCATACTTTAGATTTTTTTGAAAAGCCACGAGCTCTAAGTAATGCCAAAAGAAAAAAGGATGTGGGGGTGAGGAGGGTCATGAATGGAGAGAGAAACCTCTTCTTTATGGAGATACAAAATTTCAGCTAATAAATGTAGAAGGAATAATACAATTAGACAAATTACCATTTTTCAACCTGTCCATAATAACTGATTAAAGCAAGGATTATCAAAGGGTGCTAAAACAACTATACAACAGGCTGTTGGAAAAGAGGTTATTCCCCCCAACTCAAAAATATTATCTCACAGATTATTTTCAAAATAGTAAGGACATAGCATGCCTTTACAACGGAAAGATCTAATTACAAAGAAGAAAATGTAACAATAGTAAAGAGATCTAATAGCTATGATCCGATCAAGTGAGCAAACCTAAAATCACAAAGGAGAGACAACCAACATTATGTGCCACCTATGATACAGCTAAACAATAAAAGGCACAAGCCCTTGAAGAAACTGTTTGGCAAGATGAAAAAGCTGAAAATCTGAATACCCTATGACCAACAATTTTATTCTAGTTAACAGAAATGTGTCCATATGATTGCCAAAAGACATATAAGGAGGTACATACGTAGCACTCTTCACAGTAGCCTCTTACCAGGAGCTACTCAAATTCCCACCAACAGTAGAAACGGCTACATTCTGCCATATTCATGAATAGAACACTACATAGCAATGAGACTACAACAGGCAATAATACAGATGATTCACACTAAAATAACATGGGGAGAATAAAACCACACACAAAAGAGCAAGATTTTACTTACACAGAGCATAAAACAGGCAAACCTAACCTACAGTTTCGTAAGTCAAGAGAGTACTGGTAGTCACAGAAAAGGACACGGGCTTCTGAGGGGCCAGTAGGAACCATTTCTTCATCTGAGAAGTTCAGTCTGTGAAATTTTATATATCTAAACACAAATACATACTTTTGGGCATGTACATTGTAACAAATTTTTTTTTTTTAAAAAGAACATTTTTCCTACATCTAAGGATATTTAAGTTTTTAAGAACATTTAACCCAGGTGTGGTAGCTCATGCCTGTAATCTCAGCACTCTGAGAGGCCAAGGTGAGAGGATTGTTTAAACCCAGGAGTTCAAAACCAGCCTGGGCAACATAACAAGACCCTGTCTCTATTAGACCAAAAAAATTAGTCAGGCATGGTGGTGTATGCCTTAGTACCAAAAGACTCAGAAAGATGAGGCGGAAGGATTGCCTGCGTCTAGGAGGTCGAGGCTATGGTAAGCCCTGATGATGCCACTGCACTCCAGTCTGGACAACAGGCACGGTGGTCCACAGCTATAAACTCAGCAATTTAGCAGGCTGAGGATGGAGAATCACTTGAGACCAGGAGTTTGAGACAAGCCTGGGGAACACAGCAAGACACTGGCTCTACAAAACAGTTAAAAAATTAGCTGGGTGTGGTGGCATGAGCCTATAATTCTAGATACCTGGGAGCCTGAGGTAGGAGGATCATTTGAGTCCAGGAGTTCAAGGCTGCAGGAAGCCACCACTGCACTCCAGCCTGGGCAACAAAGGGAGATCTTGTCTCAAAAAAAAAAAAAAAAAAAGATTCAAAAACAAAAAAAGATAAAGCAAAAGAGAAACTAACAATTGCTGAAACAAGGTGATGGGTGTATAGTCATCAGGATACCATTCTTTCAATTATTTATGTTAGATAATGTTCATAACAAAATTGGAAAAAAAATGAGTGACTCACAAGTATGATGAACCTACTGGGGCTATGCCTACAGTCTGTTTTTCAGATAATAAGAAAAGGTAAGAGATCAACTTTAATTACTCTAAAGAATTAATGACACTTAGTAAATATTAAATAATGGCATTTTCTATAACACAACATCAATAAAATTTCAGCTAACATTCCATGTTTATATCATATGGAATTACTGATACTTTAAAAAACAAAAATTCTTAAATGCCTACTTTGGCTGGGCATGGTAGTTCACTCCTATAATCCCAGCACTTTGGGAGGCCAAGGCAAGAGGACTGCCTGAGCCCAGGAATTTGGGACCAGCTTGGGGAACTTGGCGAGAACTCATCTCTACAACAAATCAAAAAATTAGCTGGGCATGGTACCACACACCTGTATTCTCAGCTATTCGGAAGGCTGAGGTGAAAGGATCACCTGAGCCCAGCAGGTCGAGGCTGCAGTGGCTGTTAATGTGCCACTGCACTGCAGCCTGGGCAACAGAGTAAAACTCCTACTCACAAAAAAAAAAAAAAAATTAGCTTTATACTGTATTCTACACAAGACAGGTGACAAACTACTCCCGTTTTATTTATACTATTTTCTGAAAATCTATTATCTACCTGAATGATTGAAAATAATAATGAAAACACATACTGAAGTAATTTACAAAGTCCTACGTAACCTCCCTATCTGCAATTATGTGCTACTTTTCTTAAAATGTTACTAGAAAGAACTTGCTTTTTTGGAATAGTCAATCTATATGTATTTATCTTCTCATCAGATTTCTCAAAAAAATCACCTACTTTTCAGGGTGTTTACCAACAGAGTCAAAATGGACTTTATGCACTGATATGGTTGGTCACCTGAAGTCCCCAAGTTGGTATACTGTTATTTCTCTTAAATGTTTTACAACAAAAAAAAGCAAAAAATGCATCTTCTTGAAGGTAAGTAAATTAGTTTCTCCCATTACATCAACAAAACTACACCACGGTTGCTTCACAGAGCCCCTTAACACAAGTCAGGAGAAAACAAACTTTTCAAAAAGACCTTTTTTTTTCTTTGAGTTGGAGTCTCACTCCGTAGCCCAGGCTGGAGTGCAGTGGCACGCTCACAGCCTCCCTAGCATTGACCTGCTGGGCTCCAGCGATCCTTCCTGAGCCTCAACCTTCCAAATAGCCAGAACCACAGGCATGCGCAACCACGCCCAGCTAATTTTTTTAAAAAATTTATTTATTGCAGAGATGAGGCGAGGTCTCGCCGAGATGCCTGGGCTAGTCTCGAACCCTTGGGCTCAGGCAATCTACTTGCCTCAGCCTCCCAAAGTGCTGGGATTACAGGCTGAGCCACCGAGCCCGGAAAAATGAGAACTTTTTTGGCTTCTCAAATTTCTACCTCTAAGCATAGGAACACTGGTCATTTCCCCCATACAGAAACCTGTAGTGATGTACTTTTGCACTCTATGCCAAAAATTAGCTTCTTTCAATATAAAACGTCACGCTTCAAGCCTGGGAAGCCCAGTATCATGTCTCAATCAGTGTCTCTCGGCAGCTAGCTCCACAGGGTGTGTGCTAACTCTTCATGTGCAACCAAGTCACTTGCCAAGTGCAGTAAGAATTTCTAGGAAGAAAACAGCAGATGAAGAACCTCATCAGTAGCGGTGACCCTCTCTTCACATAGAACTCTCACAGGGATAGTTGACAGATCTTGAAATTCCCTGTTAATGAGTCCCAAATTTAATTATCTTACCAAGAGACCAGAGGTAGTGAGTGGCCTCTGCTCATAAAGCATAGGTATCTTTCAAACAGAACGCCAACAGTAGCAGACAGGTTTTGTCAGGCGAAGACAGGAGGGAGTTGCCCTCAGCTCTCCCCAGAGAGCTTACTTTATTTGGAATTTAGCATGGAGAAGCTCAAACATAAGGGCTCTCTTAAAAACAATGAAGATTTTGGTGATACGCAATTAAGAGAAGGTCAGTAATTCCATTTAAGTAACAAGTTAAAAAGTGGGGTATTTGTTTTACTACAGGGAACCAAGAAAAGAAATTAGCCCTCTTGGGTTCAGAACAAACCTCTAAGGTTGACCTCAAAAACTGCCCCAGCACAAGGGCAATTTTAACCCTCTGCCCTTGGAGACATATTGCAGATCACCGACCAGCAACTCGATTGTATTTTTTTATGAAATGGTGGAAAACAAATCACTTCATATTAAATAGTATAGCATTGGAAGCAATTATTTCATTGTAATATTTGGCTTATAATGGAATTGTAGACATTGAGACACTTATTTATAACAAAAAAACCGAAATTTTATATCTCATTTTTCTAATGTGTGAAATAGTCACCAACATGCATTGCAGGCTCACAGATATACATTGTGCAATAGTAATTTGTTTGAGGTCTTCCACCTGGTGTTTTTCTATTCGAGCAGACAATGCTGTCTCATTTTCTTCCTCCCACATTAATAATATGTAATTTGTTGTCCAGTTTCTTGTTCGAAGACAATGTGGAAGGACACACTCATAATTCCTAAAAACCACTTCTCATCTGATCTATCAGAAACTTGACAAATTTCAAATGGGACATAGGTTTTTCATTGTTTTTTGACGCTCGGTATATAGGAGTTATTCTTCTTCCCCAGAAGAATAATTTCCTCCACCATTTTAAAGATTTTCACAAAAAACCATATGTAGAAGCATACTGATCTGCACAATCCACACCACCCTTATTTGCAACATAATTTAGAATTATTTCAGGCTTTTTGATTATTATATTCCCACCACATAACGTCCTGGTGGTAAATTTTCATTTGTAAATGATTTCAAGTGCTGAGAATTTTAATGATCCTTTTGTCCTTCCATACAAGAAGTGCAAGATTATTTTTCCTATACGCTACTTTTTTTCATTAAAAACTTTGGCTTTTTTATTTGTGCTGGTATTCCCTTTTGGCTTGTACCAGAAAGATGACATTTCATCTTCAGTAGTTCTTCTGCTAGGATAATACTAGCATAATATCTGTCAGTAAACGTGGTATCCTGCTACTTTTTCCAACAAATTTCTATATAAATGTAATGGAATTCTGGTGCTTACCGGAAGATCTGGTTGAATGATGTTTTTGGATGTTATGCTACCATAGTAGGGAAGTATTGAAAAAAGACACCCTGTTTTTGAATCAGCTAGTGCATAAATGCATATATACCATTTGGTAGGCTTATTTAGATCATATGTTATAAATAATATTTGCCCTTTAAATTGAAGAACAGATTCATCAACACAAATTGCTTTACGTGATATGAAATACTGCAAAAATTTTGAATCAATGTATTCCAAACAATTTTTTTCAGCATCCTGCTTTTTTATTGTCTGCAAAATGCCCAAAAGAGACAGACACTAGTGGGGATGAGACGTGATCCTCGTGCTGCATAAGTCTGGTCAATAAACACGAGACCCACAAGCCTCCGCTTCTGGATTCTGCCAGCGGCCCTTGAGGCCATGACCCCCATGTGAACCCACCTCGACAGGAGCAGACGCCTTGTCTCAGGCTGGCCCAGGCCTAGAGGACCTTCTTGAGCTCGTCATAGAGGACCAGCACGAAGGTGCTACCCATGACACGCAGCATGCACCCTTGAAGGACCTTATGATGGCGATCATTGCGGAAGATCTTCTGCCAGCAGTCCACGGTACCCATGTACATAATGTTGGTGCCCTTGTACCCCGACTGCATTATCATGTGTCGCTGCACCATGTGGAAGGGGTAGGACACCACGCCTGTCTGCGCGATCGGGGAGCACGCCCTTGGCTGTGTCATAGACCCCAAAGCAGACGGCACGGTAGATGATGCCCTGCACCTAAGCCCTGGTACAGGCCACGCAGGCCATCACTGCAAATTATCTTCACCAGGCAGTTGCCGAGGCCGCGGAACTATCGCTTGCTGCCCGACTAGCCCACGTCCGCCACCAGGAGCCTGCATGCGAAGTCCAGCGGGTACACAAAGCACAGCGAAGTGGCGCGAGACACACTGTGCGAAGCCAGGCTGCCCACAAAGTAGCACCAGAATTGCGAGCACTGGTCCACGCTGCCCAAGAAGACCTGCTTATACTGTCCTTGAAGGCGAAGTTGAGCGCTTGCGTGGGGAAGTAACAGATGACGTTGGCCAGGTTGCCACGCCAGAAGCACAATGCAGTTCACAATGCCCTAGAACTGCTGGTCAGCAGCTATCTGCTTGCTGGCATGCTGCACCTGCAGCAGCAGCTTGACCCGCTCCATCCAAACTATGGCCATTTTGGAGATGATGCTGGCGATGCGACCGGCCAGAAAGTCCTTGGAGAAGGAGACCGCCTGTTTTGTCATGATGGCAGCACCAGCAGCAGCACAGGTCGGAGAGTTGGTGTGAGGTGGGGAGGGAAGCAAGCACGGTTTCCACGCTGCAGCCGCCAGGACCAAAAGGACAGGGTGGCCACCACGCTGCCACTAAGGCGTACTCCCGAATAACCAGTCTTTTGAAAATGAGTTCTGATCATCCCATCACTTGATGCAGGTGTCTTCAAATGAAGCATCCAGAAAATTTGCATAAACCTTTCTCTACTGAATGTTTTTTTTTTTTTGAGTCTCGTTCTGTCACCCAGACTGGAGGGCAGTGGCACACCACTCAGCCACAGCAGCCTCAACCTACTGGGCTCCAGCAATCCTTCACCTCAGCCTTCCAAGTAGCCGGAACTACAGCATGCACCACCATGCCCAGTTAAGTTTTGATTCATTGTAGAGACGAGGTCTCACCAATTTGCCCGCACTGGTCTCAAACCTGCGGGCTCAGACAATCTACTTCCCTCGGCCTCCTAAAGTGCTGGGATTACAGGCTAAGCCACCGAGCCTAGCCTCTACGGAATATTTCTGAAAAGAAGAGTATTTTACTACTGAAAGCAGTTGACCAGTACTCTTGCAAATTTGGCAATTGAATTATTCCCATACTTAGGATAACTGCTATAAAAGCTAAAAATTCCAGTTGGCTAATGACATGCCACTTATGCCAAATAGATTTGTGTGACAGCTTTTCCCTTATTTTTCATCTGCATAACAATTTATTTCTTTTATTACACTATCCACTAATTCATTTGTAAAATACAGAATAAAATAATCAGTTATATTATTTGCTATTTGTGATCCTGTTGTTTAAGGATGTACAACAAAATGTATTATATCACTGGAGGACTGTTTTCTGCTGTAGCATCTTCCCATTTTTCACTTGACAATACACTGTCTTCTACTTCTTTGAAACTACTAACACTTTCATCACTCTCGCTTTCTATTACATTCACGCAGTAAACAGCAGTAAAAGAGGAACTAAGGAACAAGAATACTTTCTTCTTGGTGATATCACCACCACTACTTTGCTTTCTTCCACATCAATGTTTATTTTTTCTAACTATCTGTATAAAAGGCTAAATATAACTCATCTTCACTGCTGCTCATATCATAACTCTCACTTTTGTCTTTTCATTTTGCCACTGTTCTGCAAACTAAATAAAAGGATAAAAAACATCTAATTGTAAACTATGAAATCACAAAACGTAATTTATAAAAGAATATTACTTTTTCACTTTTACTTTTCCAACAGTGCAAATAGATATATTCGATCTGTGCCGCTCCATACTTCAATACCATCTGCCTTCAACTTCAAAAGTCTGTTTCTTTTAAGGATACAGTCACTTGCTTATCTATCTTTTCAAGTTATGTCCTATGACACAAAGGGTATACATACCTACAGCTGCCTTTCTTATACAAATGCTCTTTATCGCTACCTTCTGTTATAAAGAAGTGTGGGCACAACTGTGGAAGCACTTCACACATTCTAAGTGATGCCAGCTGATTTTTTTTTTTTTAACGTATACCTCAGTATATATTCAATCTCATTATTTGGTTTTCCACGCAATTTGAATGTAAAACTTCAAGGAAACATACGTTTTAGAAAATCTGCACTGGCATAAGTTTGTCCTGTATAATCACCAGCAATCATCCCTGAGAAGGGACATCTGAGTGGTTTGCAGGAGTTACGGTATCCCCTCAGAGATAACATCCAAATGCAAAGGGATAATTAAAGCAGACTGTAGAGCAACCTATGCCTCAGAAGACTGCTTAAAACAGAGCAATCAGCCAGCAATCAGTGGAACCTAAAAGCTGGGTGCGATACCAACAGAGGCAAGCATCTTAGAGATCAGGAAAAGAGACAAAAAGAACACTACTAAAACCTCTGTCATTTCAGGGTGACTGTGCATATGCCCAAGGCTGAGCCCCCTATGGAGTGATATCAGAGGCCTCTCATGGATAAATGCATACTTTTCTTTCACCTCTTCACTCATTAAAGAAGCAATTGTAAAAGGCAATATGTATATAATTATTGTTGGGACAGTAACACATAAAATATATTTGACAATGTCATAATAAAGGTGGACAGGAGCAAAGTTATACTAGAGTAAGAAAAGGATACTACAAGGTAACTTGAATCCACAAAAACAAAGAGAAATGGTATATAAAAAGGTCAATACAATAAACAACTATTTCTTCTTATTCCTTTTTCTCAGCTTTGTAAAATTATATAAATAAGTGTAACATATTAAGTTTATAATTTATATATATAATATATATAAAAATAATAGCACAAGAAGGGGCAAGAGGGGCTAGAGCTATATAAAAGCAGCATCTTTTTACATCACTCTGGAATGCAGTTAATATAAATCTGAAATAGATCCTGTACATTAAGATCTGTATCGTAAGCTCTAGGGCAGCCACTAAGAAAATATCTCAGAAACACATGGTGAAAAAAATCATTTAAAAAATGAAATGTTACATTAGGAAATAATCATTTAATGCAAAAGAAAGCAGTAAAAGAGAAACTGAGGAACAAAAAGACAAGGGCATACAGGGAAGTGGAAGTAAAATAGAAGGTGCAAATTCAACTATACCAATAATAACATTCAATGTGAATGAATTAAACGATTAAAAAGGAGATTGTTCTCCCTCTGGATTAAACAAACAATAGGAACAAACTTTATGGAATCTCAGGCCAGATGCCATGGTTCATGCCTATAATACCAACCAAGGCAGGAGGAATCTTGAGCCCAGGAGCTCGAGACCAGACTGGGCAACATAGTAAGACCTCATCTCTACAAAAAATTCAAAAAATTAGCCAGACAAGGTGAAATGTACTTTAGTCCCATCTACTTAGGAAGCTGAAGTGGGAAGATAACCTGGGTCCAGGAGGCTGAGGCTATGGTAAGTGATCATGCCACTGCACTCCAGCCTGAGACAGAATGACACTCTGACTCATTAAAAAACTTAAAAAAAAAAAAAAAAGAAAAATGTAAGTGGCCTTTAAACATAAAAAATATGCTTAACTTCATTTATAAGACATGGAATAAAAATTAAAACCACACAAATACGTTTCATTTATATGGAAAAAATCCAAAATTCTTATAAAATACTCTATGACCAAAGCCATGGAGGAATAAGCATTCTCACAGATTGCTGGCTGTAATGCAAAATGGTAAAACCCCCATGAAGAAAAAACCCTTTGGAGAGGAATTTACCCCTGACCCAGCAATCTGAAAACCTGTAACAAAGACACACTGATTGTAAGGGCACTCACTCAATGCTATGTAAGCAAAAGACTAGAAACAGCCAAACAGCTATCAGTAAAGTCTGGTTAAAAAAACTATGGGGTCGGACTCGGTGGCTCAGCCTGTAATCCCAGCACTTTGGGAGACCAAGGCAGGTGGATTGCCTGAGCCTGCAGGTTCGAGATCCATCCAGGCAACTTGGCAAGACCTCGCCTCTACGATAAAAAAAGTAATCGGGCATGGTAGCACGCGCCTGTAGTTCCGGCTACTTGAAAGGCTGAGGCAGAAGAATTGCTGAAACCCAGCAGGTAGAGGTTGCGGTGGCTGGGAGTATGCCACTGCACTCCAGTCTGGGTGACAGAGTGAGACTCCAACTCAAAAAAAAAAAAACTATGGTTCTTCCATGAGGAGTACTATGCAGCTAGCTGTAAAATAGAACAATGAAGATCTCGCCATATACTGCTTTGGAGTGACCCCTAGGATATAAGCAATAAATATGAAAGATCATGCCTAGTACACTACCTCCATAAGAAAAAGGAGCAAGTGTGTACCTGTACGTGTGGAGCAAGTGTGTATCTGTATGGGTATTACAGCATGTATAATAAATCTGCATAACAAACGCATACATACATACACACACACACACACACACACACACACACACACACACACACACACTCTCTCTCAGATATATAGAGAAAGATAACACACAAATAAAAACACACACCAATACAACATATAAAAAACTGGCTAACATTTTCAAATCAACAGAAAGAAACGAGATTAATGCTAAGGTAAACGACCAGTTTCTTAAAGAAAATGCAATTTTGAAAACGGGGAAATTTGTTCTAAAGTAATAGATGAATAGACACTTAAGAGAATATTAATGAAATGTGATTACTAATGAAATGTGACCTTATGTGGAGACTGATTCAAACAAAGTGTAAAAAAGACATTTGAGACAATTAGAGAAAATCAAACACATATTGAACATTAGATAATATAATTACTGTGCATTCTGCTGGGTGTAATAATGGTATTGCAGTTATACAAAAGGTGACCCAAAAAAACCTGGAATTTATTTGTAAAAAACTGTGTATTTATTCTTACATGTTTAAACATCATTTACCTTCAAAGTACTCTCTGTTTGATGCAATACACCTATCACGACGCTTTATCATTTTATTTGCTGTTAAAAACAGTTTCTGAACTCGTCAATGTTGATGCTTTAGTGCTTCTGCCGTTTTTTGTTTCCTCTTTTCCACATAGGTAAAACACTGCCCTTTGAGGGCTTTTTTTCATCAGGGGAACCAAAAAGAAAGTTGCTCGGGGCAAGATCGGGTGAAGAGGGAGAGTGGGGCACAGAAGTCATGCCATTTGTAGGCAAAAACTGCTGAATGCTCAGTGTGGTGTAGGTAGCTGTGCTCATAAATCATTCATCATGAGATGGGCAAATCTGCGCTGAAAGAATCTCCAAAAGAAATTCACTAAAGCTGAACACAGCCTCTCACAGCAACACTACCTGATGCCAATGGGTTCCTAGAACACTTACCCAGCAGGAGAAGCCTGTGTGTAAAGGGGCCCACACTTCAAAAAACAATTCTGGGGGTTTTTTGGGTCCTCCTTGTATATTTCTTAAATGTGTATAACTTTTCATCTAGAACAGATTTCCCTTTTTTTAAAAAAAAAAGTGTTTATTTATTTAAAGAAACTAGGTGATTTATCTTATAGCACTGCCCAGTTATTACTCTAACATATTTCCTATAAACTGGTAATTAGATCTAGAAGCCTGTATAGACTCAGGTTCAATGTATTTTAGCAAAGGTGGTGCTTTATACTTCTTATTAGACTACATTAAGAAGGCACATATCTGATTGTCACACTTTTTTTAGTGCAATAAGGCACATGCTGGGCCAGGAGCAGTGGCTCATGCCTGTAATCCCAGCACTTTGGAAAGCCAAGGGGGAGGACTGCTTGAGTCCTGGAGTTTAAGACCAGCTTGGGCAACATAGCAAGACATCTCATCTCTACAAAAAAATCAAAAAACTTAGCCAGGCATGGTGGTCCACACCTATAGTCCCAGCTACTCAAGATGCTGAGGTGGGAGGATCACAATCTGAGCTCAGGAGGTCGAAGCTGTAGTGAGCTGTGATTGTGACACTGCACTCCAGTCTGGGCAACAGAGTGAGAAACTGACTCAAAAAGAAAAAGAAAAAAAGACGGCATATTGAAGTACTTACAGATAAAAATGATACAGTGCCTGAGATTTGGTATAAACTAACAAAATAATAAAACAGAAAAATAACAAAAAAGTATAAAGACATATATACAACAAGAATGGCAGCATGTTGAGAACTGAGAACTGCTGAAGAAAGAAAATGGGTATGTGGCAGTTTAAATTTTTTTTTTTTTTGCTCTAGCTCCTACCTAAATCTCCAAAAGTCTCTTCTCTTATCACACTCTAACGTGTACTCTGGCCATACTAACCTAAGTAGTAACTCCTCAAAATGGATTTTAACCTCCACACCTCTGCACATGCTAGTCCTGTCACCCAAAATGTCCTTCTCCTTTTTTTGGACTTGGCTCAGATGTCACCTGGCTTTCCCTACTAATCCAATGGCTAATTTTAACAGCATGGGAATTGCATACCTACCTACCACCCAATTAGACTATGAATGCCTTTAGTGCCACACTAAGTCTGCACAAATGGACTCCAGGGAGGCCTGAAGCCTACAGAGCTCAGGGGAAGAGTCTCAAAGTAAACACTCTGAACCATGTCAAGGATATTTTGGCTTAGCTATTCATATCTGCTAAGCAGACAGGTACAAAGCCAGAATCTCCAAAGCAGCGGAAGAAAGAAAGTTCAGAAAAGAAAAAGACCCCCTGAGAATATCAAAAGGAATTTCTTGGGCCCAACAGAATCCTTACTACCTGCAAATACTATTATCCACAGCAGTAACCCTAACCCCAGGACTGAGTTTCTCAAACCGAAATCTGCACATGAATCATTTGGAGACCTAGTTTACAATGCAGATTCTGATTCAGTAGGTCTGAGATTCTGTGTTCCAGGTGAAGCTGATGCTGCTGGTCTGCAGACTGTACTTTAACTAGAAAGCTCTGTGGAGCCTGGGAAGTCTGTCCTCTCTCAGGGAACATGCAACATTAACTACTGATGTGTTAATCCTCCCTTTTGAGCTAATATATTCTGTGTCATTTTTTAAAAAGCAGTAGAACAAGAAAATCAAAACCCTAGTTCTTGTATATATGTTGGCATCTTTTCTTCAACACATTACTGTCCCATTGTGACAACTATGTCATCATCTCATTCATTTCAGTATTCTCAGCCTGAGAAAAAGAAGTCCTCAATAAATGCTTGTTAAATGATGCTATATACAGTAATCTCAACATACAGATGATTCCTGACTTATAATGGCTCAACACTTAAGCTTTTTGAACTTTATAAGGGTGCAAAATCATTCTACTTTTCACTTTTGGTATCGTATTAAATAGATTACATAAGATATTCAATAGGCTTTGTGTTAGGCGATAATTGCCCAACTGTAGGCTAATCTAAGTGTTCTGGGTATGTTTAAGGCAGAGCTATGATGTTCAGTAGGTTAGGTGTACATATTTACTTTCCACTCCCTTGTTGCTATTTTTGCTTATTGGTCTGTCTTTCCTGTTTGATTAACAATTTATTGAAGACAGAGACTCTTCCCTTTGTCCTATGGCACATAGTCCAGTATATAATACACACTAAATAAATGTCTGCTGCCTTAGGCTGGATGACTGAACATCTAAACACACTACACTCAGGCCCTGAAGAGAACGTTGAATAAAGAACACCTCCTGGCTGGGCGCAACGGCTCATGCCTGTAAAACCAGCACTCTAGGAGGCTGAGGTGGGAAGCGTATTTGAGACCAGCCTAGGTAACATAAGTGAGACCGTGTCTCCACAAAAAAGAAATTTTTAAAAACTAGCCAGGCATGGTAGAGCACACCTGTAATCCCAGCTACTGCTGAGGCAGAAGGATCGCTTGAGCCCAGGAGGTAGAGGATGTAGTGAGCCTTGATCAGGGCACTGCACTCCAGTCAGGGCAACAGAGTGAGACCCTGACTCAAAAAACAAACAAAAAAAGTATCCTGGACTTAACAATAGTTTTTTCTAAGAGTTTAAAATGATAACATGTTTGACTCATTTTCACAAAAGTTTAGTAATACACATGGAAAGTTCATCAATGCTACTTGACAGATAAAGAAAGTGGCATAAGAAGGTTATATGTTTCTTCGTAGACAACCTAGTCAACACAGAAAGAACATTTGACGAACGGTACCTCAGTCTTCCCACATTCATCAGGTGGATCCTGGTGTATGGCCATTTGATACTTGACATATAAAGAAAAGGACTGGATGAAGGACGACTTGAACTCAGGGTCCTCAAAGGAGACAGGTACTAACCTCACCTTCAGAGCAAGGAAAATACAAGCAAATGCTATTGAAACATCTCCAACTGATGATATGCTTCTGAAGGTGAGGCTAGAGTAAGATCTCCACAAATCCACTTCAAAGCTCAGCACTGGAATTTGTCATGAAAAGAAACCCTGGAATGGGCTGAATGGCGCAGAGCCTGAAGTGCTAACTCTGTACTAAAACTTACGAAAATTTCAAACTCATAAAAGCCAGGACAATCTGTTTTTGTCTCATTTTGGCGTTTTCTCTATCCATCTATTATAGTTCACTGCATGCACTGGAGCAATACTGTTGCTAACTGTGGTCATGGCCACTACTTTTGCCACCTCTACTTATATTGTTTTAAGCTTTCTTCCCTTCCAGATTTTTTTGGGGTCATTTGATTTATACAATTATTAGCATATAAGAACTTCTATTAAAACATTCTACTATCATACTTTTCTAGTCCCTCTCAGATGTGCATGGGTAGTACATTAACAAAGAATAATTTACCTATTATGAATTCTTTCTACATACGAATTTTTTTTTTTTTTTTTGAGTTGGAGTCTCACTCTGTCGCCTAGACTGGAGTACAGTGGCCGCTCCCGGCCACCGCAGCCTCGACCTGCTGGGCTCCGGCGATCCTTCCGCCTCAGCCTTCCAAGTAGCTGGAACTACAGGTATGTGCTACCACGCCCGGCTAATTTTTTTGATTTATTGTAGAGATGAGGTCTCACCAAGTTGCCCGGGTGGGTCTTGAACCCACAGGCTCAGGCCATCCACTCGCCGCGGCCTCCCAAGGCGCGGGATTACAGGCTGAGCCACCGAGCCCGGCCAGAATTTTTTTTTTTTTAAGTCAAAAGGCCACTCAAATCACTGATGCTCCAAAGCTATTTCTAGACTAGCATTCTTTTCTGAAGGGGAAAGTAAGCACGCACCAACTGAGCTCAGACCTCCACGCAGAGGTGGCTGAGATAGAAATTCCTTTGTCATGGCGGCCCCAGCCAGTATTAACATTTCCAGCTGGTCCGGAGGGATGAGACACTTCCACATGAACGTGATCGGTAAGATGCATCTAGTCCATTAGCTTTTCCAGCTCAGTGTGCACTGACCGGCTGCTCACTGGCACCAGGGACATTTATCTTATGTCTTTGAGGAACTGGGAAGGTGAAGCCAGCAACAGGAAATGGCCCATAACGCTTACCATGTGCTTACTAAACGCCCTTCATGCATTCTGCAGTAGAGGAACTGGAAAAACAATGACCTCCTGGGGACCAAATAGCAACTGGGATAAAAGTAGGAAGAATTTGATTCTCAGAAATTTTTTTGCGCCTGAGATTTCCTGGGCCTGATAAAGGAACTCTGAGCAGCAGAGTATGCTCTCCACCTCTAAACGTGGAAAAAGGATTGATAGTTGTCTGCCTAAAGACCCGAGATGTCCATGACAACACAGTGTGTCCTGAGTCCCTGCTTTGCTGTCCTTAAAAACTGGAGGGAGGCAAGAGGCACGGGATGGAAGAGAGAACTGGAGTTACAGTCTTCTGGGAATTTCCAAACTGAAACAGCTGAGGAGGCACAACGGGGCAGATGGTTATGGAAGATGCCCAAGCATCACGGAGTGGGCATCCAAATAAAGAGGACTGGCATGAGGACACTTGGAGCTGCCCTATTCCCCCGAAATGTCCCCAAGCTGAGTCCAACAGAGAAAGCCACTGAGAGCCCACGCGTGGGGATGCTTAAGAACGGTGGTGGGACTTGGACAGGAGACACCTCTCCAGGGGGCTCTGGTCCCTACTCACCCAGCCAGCATCCCACCCCGATCTCTCCAGTGGCCACCCAGCCATGACGCAAGTATGTGGGAGGAAGTTTGGCAAGGGCTATTTTGAGAGACTGGAGGGTTTTGATGGCTAATAGGGTTTGTTGAAGCTTAAAAGACAAGATCCATGGAGAAACGTTCACAGGAGGATGATTTAGCATGAGTTATTTAAAGCAGTATATCGTTTTAGACTTTTCTACTTGTGAGGCCTCTCCTGGGCTTTATGTAATAAGGCAGCCTGAGACGCAGGGATCTCAAACTCAGCCGGTACGCCATGTGTGGGCATTAGCAGGGAAAACGGTCTTAGGTGAAATATTAATATGGACGTCCTATAGATATAGTTATATCATACTCTTTGGCCATTCCTTGCACTCCATCCTACTAATTACCTGACTTCATACTGCACTGAGAAAACAGAAAGAACCACACGGTTTTTCTCATCACCCAACTGTCACATCCACACACGTGTTGACACCTATACCCCTCTCTGTCTTCTCTCCTGTTACAAGGCATCAACGGTCCTTGTCCCTTCCCAGGCCAGTCCCCTCTCTGCTATCCATTCTCCCTGGACTTCACTGGCCTCTTGCATACTTACTCATCATCTGCTTCTCCTTCCATTGGACTGTTCCCAATATGTTCTAAGTGAATAGCACATATCTAAAAACCCCCTTGACCCCTGACACCACGAAAACCCGATGGGTGCCCACAGCCATCCACTTCCCCCCATGCCTCTCTATTCATGATCCACAGCAGACTGGCTTCTCCCTTGGCCACTCCACCAAGACTGCTCTGGTCAATATCAGCAGTGACCTCTACGTGGCCAAATCCTTTGGTTACTTCTGTGTGAACTTTCAGGCCCTCTCTTAGAAGTTCAACCTTGTCTTCTCTCTGAATTTTTCTCTTATCGTTGGCTCCTGCTCTTGGCCCACTTTGGCTGACTTACCTTAAACTGTTAAACCCCTAAATATTCAAGGACCCAGGGGTGTCACTTGGGTCTGCTTCTCTTTCCCTACACTCCCCGCCGGGTGTTCTCAGTATCATCACCTAAATGCTAATTGTACCCAAGATGGACTCTTCAGCAGAATTTACCCTTCTGCTGAACTCCAGTATTGAGTTTCTAGTTGCTAGCTAGCAACTAGATTAGCTATCTTCTCCTAGGCACCTCATCACGGGAACAATATCTCACCTAAGGAGGGTAAGAATTGGTTCTGGGGGTGGCAAAGAACGTTTTAGATATTTTATTGCTTGTGGCCCTCCAAAGCATACCCTACCCCACAAAATCTTATTTCTTAGCATTTAATTTCTCTTCTTGATTAAATTTAAATTTAATTTAATCCTTCTCCTTAGGAGGGTAATAACGGAAAAAAAATAAAGTTGAGAAACACGGTACCAGGCCTAAACAGAGTTTGTGAATACTCCTACCCAACGAACCTGCTTCTCGGTTTCATTGACTATTCCGCCAATCATTTTTGGCTAAAGCCAAAAATATTGACATTTTTCCTTGATTATTCATTTTTCTTCACTCCTGGCATCCCCTTGGTAACAGGTCTGTGTGGCCTGCCTTCAAAACAAGCCCCGAATCTCTATTTTCTTCCTCTCTCCAATGGCCACCTTAGCTTGTCGAGATTATCCCCAGGGCACCCCCTGGCTCTCCAGTTTGCCCCTGCATCTCCACCTCCCTGTGCTCTGCAGAGGCCCAGTCTCTTAAAAACACAAGGAAAAGTGTAATACATGGTATAAATAAGAGATATTTTCATAGACATCAGAGCAAAGATAATTGCTCTCTTAAAATGTATATAGGGTAAGTTTATGTTTAGTAAAAAGTCAGATTCAGTTTCGTAAACGGAAGAAAGATGTTCGCACATGAATCATACTATCAGAAGGACAGAAACACTTGAATGTTTATAATCTTTTTGCTAACAAGTATACAGCAACCTTTGGAATGTTTATCAGGCTATGTAAACTCAATCTGCTTTAATAAACAGAATTCTTTATAAACCATTAAAAAAAAAAATAAGGCAGTGATGACATTGCTCTGTTTAGAAGTTTCCAGCAACTTTCCAACCGAAGTGAATCCCTGCTATTAGTAAGACCAGCATTCGGGCTCCCTCCAGTCCCTCTTCACCCCAAAGTCCCCATCTCTCTATATGGTTTCTTTAAGTTAAATCACCACCCTGAATCCAAGCTCCAGGCAGAACATCAGTGCTAAATAGGACACGCGCTTTCTCTACTGTTTCTGTCAGTATTAGAAACCTACTTCATTGAGCACCGTATCATGGGTAGTTTATAGTCCATGCGACCACACCCAACTGTGTGAATACTGCTCAGAAATGCCAGGCCCCCATAAATTACATGCAGATCATGTCTGTCCCCAAGAGCATCTCATAAAAGAGAAACACTCTGTGTTCTCTCTAAATTCAGTGTAATTCTTAGATTTCATATCAAAAATAAAGAAATCTTAGCCGCTATTCAGCTTGCTGCCTATATATTCCAATTCCAAATCATCGGCAGGCTAATAGCTATTTAAAAACACCTTCCAGCCAGGCTAAGTGGCTCAGCCTGTAATCCCGCGCCTTGGGAGGCTGAGGTGAGTGGATTGTCTGAGCCTGCGGGTTCGAGACCCGCCTGGGCAACTTGGTGAGACCTCATCTCTACAATAAATCAAAAAATCAGCCGGGCGTGGTAGCACGCGCCTGTAGTTCCAGCTACTCGGAAGGCTGAGGCGGAAGGATCGCCAGAGCCCAGCAGGTCGAGGCTGCGGTGGCCGGGAGCGGCCACCGCACTCCAGTCTAAGGCGACAGAGTGAGGCTCCAAATCAAAAAACAAACAAACAAACAAAAAACATCTTCCACACAATCTGCTCCAGCATCAGATAGCAATGAGAGGGCCATTTACTTTAGTTGAGCAATAGCACTCAGTGTGAAGAAGCAAATCAGATTTCCGACACCTCCATCCCAGGGACACTGGGGACAGCAGTGAGAAGCCAGCTCAGGGCGGGCAGGGTCTGGGGACCTTCCAGGGGCTGACCAGAAGTGACCACCTATCAGAGCCTACTCAGCTTCCTGGTCTTCCTCAGCTAAGGCAAGGGGCAAATCACAACACAGAGGTAAAGGATGCATGTAGGAAGCTCCTCGAAGCAACCCCAAGGAGGGACGTACATAGGGTCAGCCTCCATCCAAGAAGCCCGGTCCTACAAAACACTCACCCATTATTTCAAGACAGCCACCCCACCTCACCGCATCACAGTCATGGAATTCAATTTGATAACTAAGGATCTTCTGGGTCGGGTAGGCAACGTCACTCCATTTTCCCACTGAGCACCAGGAAGAAAAGCAGGTGAGGCCATCGAACATAATCACAGAAGAGAAGAAGAAAGGACTCCTCTCAGGCCTGTTCTGCCAAACTCCTGCGGCCCAAGCAGCCCCCATCACTGAAGCGAAAGCCGCCAATCAGAGAAACTGGAAAAAGAGATCTTTACTAACCATGAAAAATAGATTGCAGGCTGAGAAAAGTGACAGGTGCTAAAAGCTACCCATCCAGCCAGACAGCGAAAGAACCCCTCTCCCTTCTGGGGATGGTTAATATTGATATTTACAAATATCACCATTCAGCACTCTCTCTCTCTCCCGAGAATCCTATATAACCATGACACGGAGCTGGTGGACGCTGAGGCTCGAACACAAAGCACGACAGCATCTCTGATGAACCAATAACCGAAGAGCCTTTGGGTGTGGGGCTTTTGTTTTGAACCACGAGAATCCACTGAACTGAAAAGATCAAGCTGTCAGGGTTCGTTTTCTTTCTAAATCAACCAAACTGCAGAATAACACGAAATATTTCACTTTACAACATAATTTGTATCTTCGATTTACTCGCAGCTCTGGGAATTTGACAGGTACAGTATTAAGTAAAAACCCTTCTCTGAAGTCTTATTGGAAAGGTTAACCACGAAACAGCAAGTTCCAGCAGCACACAGCGGCCTCCTGCAGCTGGCAGACCGGCAGTTATGCTGTCACTTGAACACACAGAGATCGCCCTCATACATTTCGGTGGTGAATTCAGAACAACTTCCAATTAAGAAATTAGCCCGAGCTAATAAAACTTCAAGAGAATAAGGGGCATACTTTGCTCACTGCATATTTACAGCTGGGATGATCTCTTCGTGGACTCAAATATAAAAAGGATGACTGCATGTTAGTCCTGAAAATGAACTGCTACACAATTCATGTATATTATCAGTCGACTTTGTGATAAAGAACATTCCTATGGACATTTCCTTCTTTCAGCTTCTTCCTTTCTGCTTCTTCTCTGCCCCAACCAGTGTCCAAGACATACACACCAATGCACAGACTCCCACATAATACACAGTAAGTGCCACATAAAAGGGTCTTGTGGGAGCAAAAATGTACATAACAAGTCACAATGCTGTTAGCATTAAAATTCGATGGAAAGCCAGACGCGGTGGCTTATGCCTATAATCCCAGCACTTTGGGAGGCCGAGGTAAGAGGACTGCCTGAGCCCACAGGTTCGAGACCAGCCTGGACAACTTGGCAAGACCTCATCTCTACAATAAATCAAAAAATTAGCTGGGTGTGGTGGCGCATGCCTGTAGTTCCAGCTACTTGGAAGGCTGAGGTGGAAGGATCGCCTGAGCACAGCAGGTCGAGGTTGCAGTGACCGTGAGCGTGAGTGAGACTCCAACTCAAAAAAAAAAATTCTATGGAGACATTCATTAAACATTATAATTTTTATAGATCTGAAGATGGAGGACATGTACATTTTTAAAAATTTAAGTATACCACTGTCAGACAATGTATCATTCAACTTTATTTCCAATTTTTAAGTAGCTGGAGTTTGATAAGCAATGGCGGAATTCCATGTTTTGGTTTTCAAGATAATTTCATTTATAAAACTGCATTTCAGTTGAGGGAAACTACTAGGGGAGGGAGGGGCATACCTCATCAACAAGGGTACCTGCATAATCAATGTCTGTATACCTAACCCTGAATTGTACCCCACATCTTTATAATAAAATAATAATTTTTTAAAAAATAAAAAAAAAAGAAAACTGCATTTCATGGTGCTTCCACACAGAAAGAATGCCAAGCCTTGCTACCTCGACAGCCATTGGCAGGAGGGTCTGTCCAGTTTCCTTCTGCAGGAATCTTCAAAAGAAATTGTAAACGTCAACCAACGAAAAAAAAATCACTATTAGGGGAGAAAAGACTGCAGGAATTGAGTAGGGATAGATACCTGCAACACACATTCCTGATCATATCCATGCCTGAAAGTCCAGAGAAAAATGACAAGAGGCTTGAGCAAAAGAGAAACTAATAATTTCTCAGAAATAAATAAAAATGTGCTCAATCTAATCAGATATCAAGGAAAAGTGAGTCTGACCCAATCCCACCACCAGATTGGGTAAAGTAAAATAGTCCGAAGATATATCAAATATTACTGAGATGGTGCATCAACAGGGACTCTACGGGACAGGGTAAGTAAGAGAGATTGCATGAAACCACTTTAGACAGCAGTAAAACCTTCTCTGAAGTCTTGTGAGAAGACAGCAGCACCTATGAAAGTTAGGGAGGTACAGAGCACACCCCCCCCATGACTATACCACTGCACACCTGTGAGAATGGCTCGAGTGAAAAGTGATGAAAACCCCACCCACAGATGAGGACACAGGGAAACCGGAAGGAAGGACAGAAGGAAGGAAGGAAGGAAGGAAGGAAGGAAGGAAGGAAGGTCAACTGTGAGTATGATCAAACTGTGGTTCATTCAGTGGATCGCAAAGTCAATATAACAAATAGGATGTAAAGCTGTTTTTCTTCATGTGAAAAGGGATAGAATGGAATGAAACTGAGTAGACAAAAACAGAAGAGAATAAAAATGTTAGAGGGCTGTACATGGTAAGGAAATTCTTGCTTAGTTACATCTCCATGGGTGTGGAAAGTACACTAAGTGGAGACCTGAAATGCTTTTCCTTCTTGAGGTTTTGTTCCAAAAAGTTTGGAAGTCACTGATTAGACATGGGAGCCTGTGGACGGGGGATGATGAACACATTTCAGAGCAAGTCTTGCCACACGAAAGAAAGGACAGCAACTCTGAGGAGGATCCCAGGGAGCTGGCTTTCAGTACCTCCTCCCATCCACAGGATCCTGTGTGTGACTGGCGCCGAGGGTGGGAGAAGGAATCTGGCAGGCAGGCGGAGTCCATGGTTCATGGCCTGGGGGGCTCTGTAGAGGGTGCCATTTACGGTTACCAAAGAGAAGCGCGGTCAGCACCATCAGGACAAGAGGAACCAGCATCCACTACTGAGGGTCTCCATGCTAACCTCTTCACTCCCGTTACATCAATGGGCCCTCACAAGCAGCTATGTGGGCAGGGAGTGTCGCTCACAGCCTCAGTCTGTGATCAAGAGGAAGGATTCCAGAGTCTAGGCTGCTGCTCAGGCCCAGGGGCCACTCATTCAACGCACCCGAACCTCAAAACCTCATCTGCAAGTGAGGGACTTGGGATCCTCTCTGAAGGCTGCAGCTCTGACCCTCGAAACCAAGGCAGACGGGACTCCGATTTTGGTGACTGACGCTTCTGAACAGAGACAGCTACACAAAAGCCTAAACTTATTGCATTTCAGCCATGGCACATAAAATAATTCAAAAATGCAACTTCTAAGAAAACGGAAAAAAAAAAAAAACCCTAGTTGACTTAATTACCTATAAACCAAGTAAAAGCTGTAATTCGAATATGGATACCTATCCTCCTAAGAAGGGAGTGAATTTATGAAAGCAAAGAATTATATTTCTTTATAATTTCTCAATATGTGTACAAAGTAGTCTGAATCTCCAAGGCAACGTCTATGCTTCTAATCATTACTTCTGGACCAAATTCTCAAATATGAAGGAACAGTAGCATACTATTATCTTCATAAAAACGGAAACAAGCCGGGCTCGGTGGCTCAGCCTGTAATCCCGCGCCTTGGGAGGCTGAGGTGAGTGGATTGCCTGAGCCCGCGGGTTCGAGACCCGCCTGGGCAGGCGAAACCTCATCTCTACAATAAATCAAAAAAATTAGCCGG
>CAUYQG010195884.1:0-60731 GCA_963574415.1 Tarsius wallacei
TAGTGCGCGCCTGTAATTCCGGCTGCTCGCAAGGCTGAGGCGGAAGGATCGCCGGAGCCCAGCAGGTCGAGGCTGCGGTGGCCGGGAGCGGCCACTGCACTCCAGTCTGGGCGATCGAGTGGGACTCCAACTCAAAAAAAAAAAAAAGAATAGCATCTAAATAAGATGGTTATTAAACGGATTAAAGGGATAATGCATGCTGCAGTGCTTTATAACTATATAAACAAAAGTAAAGTATCATTACTGCTCCCTGTTTGGGCACCAATCCAAGTGGAGGAACTGGGCAGGTTACTTGCTCAACACCGCAAATACATTCCTACATGCAAATTCATTCCTGTGCTTTTACCTAAAATATGTTCTATGTATGCCAAAGAAGTTAGAAAACTCATGTGCTTAAGTGCATTTTTTAAAATAATAATCATCCCCCGCTCTCTACTCTTTCTATTCGTTATATTTGAATTTATGTGAGGTTTCAATAAAGCTATCCCTATGTTGTTTGAAAATAATATAATTGGATTTGTAGTCCACCAGCCACCTGCATGTAATCTAGTGACAGATCCCACCTGGGAAGGCCACCACTGATCTGGCATAGCTAAGGTTAGAGCTCAGAGCAGGAGAGACTATTGAGTTGAAGAAACACCCACACGCTTAAGGGGAGTAAAAGTGACATTGCTGTGGAACATGGGTTAAGACTGTTGAGTTAAGGCTAAGAGTTCTTTAACAGCATATCACTTCAGAGTGTGGTCCCTAAATCAGTGGCATCCACATCAACTGGTGATTGTTAGAAATACAGACTCTCAGCATCCATCCAGACACATTGATCAAAATTTTGATAAACTCCCCAGGTGATCTGCAGGCACATTAAGTTTACAAAAGCTTTACTCTTGCAAACCCAACATAAGAAATCAGACAACTCATTTCTCCCATGCATGGAGCATGCAATTGTCTTCCATGAATCTGTGTCGCTTTTAGTTCCTTGCACCTCTCACATGGAGTCAGACTACTGTCAACTGCATCTTAGGAATGCTCTCAATTTGTTCATTCTCACATCCTTCACGTCCTCCGGGTTTTTAACAGCCATTCCATATTATTAGGTCATGATCTTCCAGCATAAGTTTAGCCAGAAGATAATCACTGTCTTTGTCATTAAATTTTTTGAAATATTTGTTTTCCTTATCCTGAAAAATACTTTACATGGCAAAAAACAGGTTAATTCATGAGCTGCAAAACTGGCTTCTTTGGTACTGAGAGAATTAGGTGGATCATCTCTCTTGCTGAGAAAGGCAGTTAATCAGTATATAAAAGCCTGGGATTGATGCGGCATAACTTCAAAGGTGCATGGTTTCTTTCTCAACACAAGAGCCTATTCCTGAGAAGCAGGAAAGGGAGGGATGGAATGGGCCTCTGGGAAGGCGACATCCTCTCATCTCTTCCTTTTCCTATGGACTACTCTGTTCTTTTAATGTCAGATCATCTACAACTATAATCCTGCAACCTCTCTGACTTCACATTCCCAATATACTTTTAAGAGCTCATTTGTGTTGGTGAGGCAGCCTGCTCTAAAATGACACCCGTATCTGTAAAAGAAAAAATTATTTTTGACATTTGTCAACAGTAAGGCTTTATTCAAGGAGGGTACTGCTGCCATAGGTATAGAGGCCACCGCAATGGGGGTCGTGCAGTGTAGGAGAGAGACTAGGCTCAACTGTAACTCCAACAAGGACAAGTGAAAAGCAGGGTAGTGAAACGTTACTAAGAGGAAAACACTGGGGAAAGGAGGGATTCTGGCTAAACCAACCTAACAGGATTTTTGCTGAGGGCAGGCCAGGGTAATCAGACATCACCTGAGAGATGGTAGAGGCTGAGGAACCTGATCAGATATGGATGAGGGGGAGATTCTGGCTAAGCTGACTTAGTAGGAGTCTAGCTAAAATTGGACAACATTAAAGTCCAAAAGTCAAGACTTCATTGAGACAAGTTCAGGACAGCCTGAGTAGAGTTTTGTCAAGGAGAGAATCTTTGTCATACCTTAACTCTGACTTACTTTTAATGAGCTAGGAGTTCCTTTCCTTAATTCTCATTTCACCTTTTTTCAAAAATATTCCTCCATTTGCAATCACGTGAATAATTATCATAAACTATATGCAGGCATTCATACCTCCATCCAAGAAACTGAAACAATTTCTAAGTTACTTAGTAATTTGTTTGGAAAAAGAATTGTTCTGATGTGTGGGGAAGACATATATTTCACATGAAAAAGCAAATCTAAAAATACTTCGGAAAGGAAAGTATCAAACCCTAGAAAAGAACTGGGAGAAAAGTAAGATTGGCCTTGTCAGAAATTAAGTGTTAAAAAACATTCTAGACCTTTAAAAAGGTACCTTACCTAGAAAAGGGATTTTTTTTGGGGAGGGGGAGGTTATTAGGTGTTCCAATCCTCTTGAGTTAGGAACCCAAACCTCTACTTAAATTCCTAGTTAAACCACATTTTTAGTAAGTATCAGTAATGTAATCTCCTATGTAGTAGACATGATTTAGAGTTATTACAGTCCAGTAAGCAATCAGCTCCTAAATAGTCAAATTAATAATTTTTGTAATGTAACTACACATTTCAAATTCAATATCCTTCATCTTATTAACAAAGTTAAATATATCAATATGCATAAGATATGGCCATAAAGTTACACTTGTGCTTGATTTAAGAGCCCAGTTTCATTATTGTAAAACCACAATTCATATAACTGATTGATTGATTGATTGGGTCAGAGTCTCACTCTGTCACCCAGGATGGAGTGAAGGGTCATGATCACCACTACCACAACCTCAACCTGTTCAGTTCAGGCAATCCGTCTGCTTCAGCCTTCCAAGTAGCTGAAACTATAGTCGCACAACACCATGTCCACATAATTTTTTTATTTATTGTAGAGACAAGGTCTCACCAAGTTTCCCAGGCTGGTCTCGAATCCCTGGGCTCAGGCAATCCTCTCTCCTCTGCCTCCCAAAGTGCTATGATTACAGGTATGCACCACCATGCCCATCATACAATAGTTTTAAAAAGTAATTATTAATAAGCTCTATGCGGGCCTTTGAAACACAGCCATTAAATGGCTAAATGAAACAGCTTTATCTTTTGCAGACTATCTACTTTTACCTGAAAGAGACTGTCGTTGGTGGATGATATGAAGACAGTCTTGCCATCAAGACTCATTAGGAAGACAACAGTGAACATATATGACTACAGGGGTAAAAGGAACTGTCTTTCCACTCCCTGATGTTTTGATAATTTGACTCTGTAAAACAAACTGACAATAGACAGATTAACAAGAGAAAGGGCACACACATTTATTATGTGCAAATGCATGGAGTACCACAAAATATGAGACTGAAAGAAGGGCCAAGCTTAATAACCCTCTTCATAAGGCAGTGAGAGGTAGAAGTGGACAATTGTAAAGGAAGAATAAATGATGTTTAGGGAAGTTGAATGGACCTGAAGGACAGACAGCAGCTTGGGATAACATTTGTCTGGGCTCTGGATGTGGTGTCCACTCTAGTCTCCCTTCCTGCAATATGCATCAATTTCCTCGAGTCAATGAGAAATCTGGAGAAGGGATTCACAACAATTGAATATCTTCTGTAGAATCCAGCCTTTAGATAGACAGGGGAGCTTCAGAGAAAGCTCTTCCCTGCAGTTGCTGCTCACCAGATGTTCTAAGTTTGAAGTCCAAGGCAGCATATTTTGAGGTACTGTTTCCTGAACCCCAACATGACATAACTAAATCACAATTTGGATTTTTTAAATTGTGTTTTGTAATTGGATACACATTTTTTAAAATGTGGATGTGAAAAAAGTGTTCTGAAAAAGAAGAGATTATGGTAATTGGAAGCTTCAGAGTATATTTAATGAAAGAGATGAAATGTAAAGCTGGATACTGAAAAAATAAAGAGAAGGATTTGAAATAAGCAGAGCTGGAGGTAGCATTTTAAGCAGGGGAGAACACATGTAGAATCATGGAGGCAGAAATTAGTCTAATGTGTATATGGCAGACCCATTGAATGGCTTCACTAACACACCTTTCTAGCCCATTTGTCCTTGTCTGCCTCTACTTAGGATTTAGAAAAGCTAGATACTCCCCCAGCTTCCCTTGCAGCTAGAGGTGGTCATGTGACCATAAGACTTTGTTCTGAGCAATATGTGGTATGAATAGAACTTTACTTGGAGTTTCTGGCAGAGTGTTTGCTTTCTTGGTAAAAGAGACAGCTGTGGTTCACATTGGCCTTTCCCTTTTCTCTTTTTCTCCTGTCTTGACTATGAATATGACGACTGGTGCTACAGTATTCATCTTGCGACATTAGGGAAAAGCCTAGAGAATTCCAGAAATACAAGCCTTGACACTGTTGAGTTTACTAAGTCAACACTACAGCCACTCACCTAGCAAATTCTTATTGCGTGGGTAGGAGGGAAAGATTCACCCTAGTTTGCTTAAGCCATTTTAGTTAGGTTTTCTGTTACTTTTGCAGGCAAAGACAATTCTTCCTGATGTCGTATATGAGGAAAGAAATGAAAAAATTCTGAGTGACACAGAAAGAATATCAAGGAGGGGTAGAAAGGAAGATTGTCTTGGAGGGTCTTATTAGATTATGGAGAGCAAAAGAGTCTGTCCTTGAAACTATGGGTGATAAGTAGCCACTGAATATTATCAAAGGAGAGAGTATAAAAGGCTACTTGTTGGAAATCTGACCAATAGAAAGATCATTCTGACAACAACAGGCAAGGTAATTTGGAATAAGAATTAGAAGCAGCACAATCAATATAGAAGATGAATCTCATATATAGTAAAATTTTAACTACTTTTTCTCCTCTAATTCGGAATTTAAAATAACCAGACTAGGCATTGTGATTTCACATCCTATGCATGATATAGGCTCTAAAGTCAGTGTGTTAAGTTGAAAATGGCATATAGTTGAAAACATCATGGAAAATCCCTTAGGAGTCAAAGGACAAAATTTCTTGTATTTGTTTTTTGCATTTTTGCTGTGGCCTCTCTTTTTCTAGAGTAGTGGTCAATTTTTTCTATAAAGTTCCAGAGAGTAAATATTAGGATTTGCAGACTGTACAAGCTCTGTAGTAACTATTCAACTCAGCTATTGTACAGCAAAAAAAGTCACAATGTGTAAATATTAATGAATGTGGCTGTGTCCCAATAAAAGTTTATTTACAAAAACAGGCAGCAGGCTGCATTTAGCCTGCAAGTTGTAGTTTGACAACCCATGTCCTAGAACATTTGAAATCAATCTTTTTTTAAAGTGGAGAAGGGGCATGAAATAAATTAAAGGTAGAGCTCATATAGTTAAGTTCATATAATATAAATGTATATACAAATCACTCTTCTGTTTATAATGTAAATCATTTTTATGTATATTCTGTAATTTTTAAGGTCCCAATGATGTATAAAATACTACTAGGGTCAGTAACTTTTAAAACCAGAAGGCCTAAAATTGTAAAGATTCCTTAAATTTGCTTTCAATCTCAAAAAATGTATGGCTTGGATAATTTTTCATGCAGTCTAGATTATTTTTACTTTTCTTGTTAACATCGTTCATTACCCCTGCATAATAAATGTCACAAGATAGCATTTCTTTTAAAATGTTTTCTAATTTATACCTTTAATTATATTTTATTTTTATAATATTCCCCAGTAGCTTAAAATCAAATTAATTGTTTCAATTTCCATATTAGTCAATTCTTGTCAATTTCCTATTAGTCAGGATAGACTAGGTGATGCTGTGGTAACAAATTACTGCCCACATCTTCAGTGGTGTAACATCATGAGCATTGTTTCTCACTCTAGGTAGCTTAAAAAAGGCACCTCTCATTTAGGTAGTGACTCAAGGATCTATCTTGTAGTTTTGCCATCTGGAATTCTAGACTTCTAGGTCCCTGAGCAAGGGAAGAGAGATCACTGTTCTGTGCTTTGGCTGGAAGTTATATGTGTCACTAGTGTTTATAGCCAAGTAACCAGTGCTAGTCACATGCCCCCAGATGAACTATCTGGTAGCCTGGGAAATGCCATTATCCTGTGTGATCAAATCACTCTTAAAGAACATATAACTTTGCCTCAGCTGCTCTTTCATTTTGTTGTATAAAAGGCCATAAGAGAGCTAATGTATAGTGTTCTGGTGGAGGTTTACGATTTATGCAAGCTACATTTCAAATATAATTTTAAAACTGCATATGAATATGTAATATAAATGTTATTAAAGGTCAAAAATATTACCCAGTTTTGTTCTCCAATTTAGATAATTATGTTAGAATGCACTGATGAATTATCAAAAAGATTAGTTGAGAATTAGAGAAGCTACACTGTGGAATGAGATTTCTATTCCAATATCGTGTTGCTTGACAACCACAGATGATATGGTGAAGTAGTAACATTTATTTCAATCCCTTCTTTATAAGGATATAACATTCATCCTTAGCTACACATAGTTAAGAGAATGCCCTTTGTTCTAGGCCATCTTTCAAATGTACCCCTCAATTCCATTAAACCAGTTGGGAGTCTCACAAGATTGTTATCACCAATCTGCACTGTGGTGCTGTTTCTTCAGATGAGAGCCCTTATTGCTGTTGCGGGATATCTCACATCTTTGATTATGCACATGTTCTCAGATCATGTTAAGCATCAAAGCTTTGTCAGTAAGGGCACTGAGGATGCTTTACTTTCCTCTCATGAACTTTGTAAAATTGGCTGCCTGCTTTGTGTATCACTCCAGAAATAGCAGAATGCTACCATAATCTGTCCGTTCTTTCTAATCTGAGACTTCTCACTCTGTAAATTTACCCTGGGTTTCCTGCCAAGATTAGAGTTATATTCAGCATCTTTCTGCTCAGTAATTCTCACCACGGAGACATGGGTTTCTGGGCTTGGAGATGGAAATTAGAATCTCTGGAAGTAAGGACAGTGGGTGTGAGGTGTTTATAGTAAAAAAAAAAAAAGCAGCATATTTAACATAACAATGCAATGTGATATTTGGAAAAGTAATTGTTTTCATAATTCAAACTCCTAAAAGTAAAATCCAGCCACCTTCTTGGTTGTTGGGAATACACAAGTGTTGAGGACTTTCATCAGGGTTGGGAGGATGCAATTCTGAATCAGCAGGGGTTTGGATTTTTACATTTATCAAAAGGGGCATTAGGTTTAAAATGCAGAGCTATTTTTTATTAAGGCAAAAGCTGAAAATAGATCCTCCACTGGGTGATAAAAAGAAAACCATGCCATGATTGTAAGATCTGAGGGTAAGTGGGTCAAAAAAAAAGAATTCAGAGCAAGTCAGAGGATAATGTCAGAGAACTGAAAATACCTCTGGGAATTCTTTAGGAATAGAAAGGCAGGCACTGGTCATACCAGGGTTGTGTGAGATGGGAGCTCTAGTTATTTTATTTGAGTGTTTACAGAAGGCTGATAAAATTGGGATCACTAGAGTTGCCTTTATGCTTGGAGAGGTAACATGTGACCTGCTGTGTGGTCAAAATAATAAGCCAGATGGAGCCTTTGCTTCACTTATAGAGGCTGGATGACAGCTAAAGTCTCCCTCATTCAAAAATTCTGTTGTTTTCTGAAGTGTTTTTCCCATGCACACAAAATCAAACAATTAGCTAATAGTCAGTGAACAGTCATCAAGCTTAAGCAAGGATGAAGACATTGTGGCTAAATTCTACAGGTGTTATAAAAGCAGAATATAGACTTTACTGTCTGCAAGGAACTGTCAATCTATTTGGTAAGACGTTAGTATAAATGATGCAAAAAGTACATAATTTTGTACTAGAACAAGGCCTGCAGGACCAATCTGGCCCAACACATGTCTTTGTAAATAAAGTTTTATTGAAACACAGCCACACCCCTTCATTTACATCTATGGCTGCTCTCACATGCAATGGCAACATTGAGTAGTTGAGACAAACTGTTTGGCCCACAAGCCTAAAATAATTACTGACTGACACTTTATGGAAAAATTTGCCAACACTTATTTAAGAATAGTCAAATGATGCCACAAGGTAAAATGGGATCAATTTCAAGAGAGGATAGACCTAGCCTCTGAAAACTTCTAAGGGTCTCATAGCCAGGCCCTGGACACAGATAGGAGGGCACAAAGACTCCAGGTCATTTCTAAACAACAACAACAACAACAAAAAGAAAAAGCATAGAGAAGGCTAGATTCTTATAATTAGTAAGAAAATGTTGAAAGTAATTATATATTGTTTTCATTTTATTTTTTTCTTATCATTTTGACTATGCTGGCTCTCAAAATAATTAATTTGGAAAAATCTAATTTTTAAAAAATATTCTTCAAAATGTTGTTCCAAAATCGACATTGATTAAAAATTCACCACTCCTCTCCTGCGATGCAAGAAATATTGCTGCATAGATAATTTTAAATAAATGAAATTTTGTGATTCATTCTAAAGATAATTAGAGGAATATATAAATGAGTTGCAAAGGAAATTAAAATAGGAAAATCTAGAGCTAGAATGAAAATATCAATATTTATTGTATTTTGAATGAGAGATTTCTATTACAATTTGTCCTTAATTCACAGATGTATTTTGTTAACCACCATAATTCTGACAAACGAAAAGACTTGAAGATAAATGGTAATTGCTACAGTTCCAGGGCCTAATTATCTTTCAATGTCTGAAACTTTGTTATTGTGGTTGAGTTACGTGTGTGTGTGTGTGTGTGTGTGTGTGTGTGTGTGTGTGTGTGTGCCTTTAAACATTTCTCAGTGCCTGAGAGACCTTTAGGTGTTATGAAGTTGGTCACCCACTGTAGTCTACTCCCTCAGGCCTACCCACTCCACACAATGTTCCATGTTCCAAAATTTTCCTTATTCTTCTCCCCTACCTCAACTCGTTTATTTTCCTGTATTTGCTTAGTATCTTGTATCTTGGGGACCTTGCTACTTGAAGACAATTATGTGTTATTGTTGTTGTTGTTGTTTTTGAGTGAGGGGGGGGTTTCACCCAGGCTGGAGTATAGTGGCACAATCCTGGCTCACCACAGCTTCGACTTCCTGGGTTCAAGTGATCCTTCTGCTTTAGCCTCCTGAGTAGCTTGGACTACAGGAGCGTGCCACCACATCTAGCTAATTTTTTTGTTTTTTGTAGAGATGAGGTCTCACTATGTTGTGCAGGCTGGTCTTGAAATCCTGGGCTTAAGCAATTCTCCCACCTCAGCCTCCCAAAGTGCTGGGATTACAGGCATGAGCCACCGCACCTGAACAATTATGTCTTTTTACTAAACATCTACTAGTGTTATGATACAACACTAGGGTATGGAAGAATTCATTTCCTCCAAAAATTTCCTGTGCTTAGTGAGATGTTAAGCTCAGGGGACACAAAAATGGATATTAGCTTGTGAGTAGCTTGCTGTCTCTAGCCATGTGTTCCAAAGGTGGTCCCTGAGTGATCCCCAGATGAATCTCCTGGGCTACTTATTAAAATATGTAACTGGCCGGGTGTAGTGGCTCACACCTATAATCCCAGCAATTTGGGGGGCCGAGGTGAGAGGATTGCCTGAGCTCACGGGTTCGAGACCAGCCTGGGCAACTTGGCAAGACCTCATCTCTACAATAAATTTAAAAATTAGCTAGGTGTGGTGGCGTGTGCCTGTAGTTCCAGCTACTTGGAAGGATGAGGCAGAAGGGTCACTTGAGCCCAGCAGATGGAGACTGCAGCAGCTGTGAGCATGCCACTGCACTCCAGCTTGAGCAACAGAATGAGACTCCAACTCAAAAAATAAAAATTAAAAATAATAAAACATGCAACTGTGTAGGCCCCAAAAGTGGCTTACTCAGTGGGGATACCTGTGGAATCCACATTTTTAAGCATGCTTTCATTTTTCTGTATATTAAGGCTAGAGGGAGATAATTCCTGGATTTAAGGTATCCATTCATCTGAGGTTGAAAATTGGCAGCCAGAGGCAGATTTGACTTGCAGATATATTCTTTAAACTAGGAAATTTCACATAAACATTGATTTCTTCCTTCTCTAAAAAAAAAAGCAGAAACCCTGGCATCAATGAGTCTATATTTCTTGACTCAGTTAGAGGGTTGTCTTTTTTTCCCCCCTTTTGTTGGACAGAGCATGTCCTGTTGATTCAAGTCCCTATCATTCCCTAGTGTCTTACACCCAGGCCAACCTTATACAGATATCCTTGTAATCATTTAATATAATGACTATGATCCAGATCCAAGTGAATAATTAAAAAAACAAAACCCTACTAATGCCATTCAGTTAATCTGTGTCTCAGGTAATGCTAGACTAGGACTTAATTCTATTTACAACCTCTGTAAGTAAGAGTCAGAACTTACTGGGAGCTAACTGGGGACCAGGCACTGTTCTAAGAGCTTTAAACCAGTTGATGTAATCCTCTCAACAACCTGTGTGAATTTAAGATTCTGGAGCAGAGAGTGTGGTCGAGGTATTTGGGGCAAGTAGTTATTTTCAGTCTTGTAGCCAGTCTGGGCTTGGTTTAGGCTGTTGAACATAGATGGCAGGAAACAGAATTGAAATTCCTCGTTTCTTTCTAAATCTAGCATTTCTATAGCAATTGTCACCATGGTATCTTGATGTGTTTTGACAGGGGGAATTTCACTTTTTAAAAAATGTGGTAATGAGGGAAAGAGAAACTCCTTTCATGCTTTAACTCCAGAGGCATTTCCTTAATAAAGAACTCGGAAATGTGTGTGTGTATAGTACAGGAGTTCCAACATGGTCTGACCCAACTAAGGGCTGTTGGGGATTCTGAATGATGAGGCTGTCTATATCTAGCTGAAAGAATTATTGAAGGTGAGGGCTGGGAGATAACTCAAGTTCATAATACCACGTGTGTAGCTCTTTTCAGCATCCAGGCACTTGAACATATTAATCTCATTTCATCCTCAAAACACCCCTGTGAAGCGAATTTTGAAATAATCATTCCTGACTTGCTTCAGGTTACAAAGAAATCATGCTCAAGCAGTTCTGCCAATACCAAGTCCCCTGCACTTAACCATATTAGTGTTTTTTTAGTTTCCTTATTCAGAATTTACGGCTTCTGCGTAGCATGGGGATGCCGTTTACATAGATCACTAGGTGAGTGGCACCCACTTGAATCATACAGTATGGGGGTTCTGAGCCCTGCAACATTAATGGGGAAAGTTTGCATTTGGGGTACTCTGAAGGCACAAATAAGACATGCAATGAGCTTTGTGCAGTTCTTGGTGGGCTGGCTGTAAATCTCCTTGTTGTCAGGCTTATTAAAAGCCTTTTCAAAATCAAGTGAATGAGCTGGTACAGAAATGATCTGAAATCTTGTAGGACTGAGTTTTTGTGTCCCCCACAATTCATGTATGAAGTTCTTACTCCCAGTACTTGGAGAGAGCCTTTGGGAAGTTGTTAGGTTTAAATTAGGTTGTGAGGTGGGGTTCTCATGATGGAATTAGTGACTGAAGAAGAAGAGATATCTCTCTGTCGCTTTCTCTGTCTCTCTCTCTCTCTCTCTCTCTCTGAAAGACAAGAAAAAGTCATGCACCAAGGAAAAGTCATGTGAGGACACAGCAAGAAGTCAGCCACCTATAATCCATGTAGAGGGCTGTCACCAGGAACCACATCAGCCAACATTTTGATATGGTCTTCCCAGCCTCCAGAACTGTGAGATGAAAATGTCTGTTGTTTACACCCCCAAGTCTATGAGTTTTTTGTTATGACAGCCCAAGGTGAGTAAAACAAATCTAATCTCATGTTCTGTATCCCTCCCAAAAAAGCAAACTTCAATACCATGCCTATTATTAGTGATAAATTGCTTTTGACAAACTTCACAATTGCACAAAACAAGCCATTATGTAGAAATACTTCTGAGAAGCACCAAGCCCACACTGCCTCAAGTCTGTCTGTAACTTCTTAACCCAGAGATGAGCTCGGTTATTATAACAGTCACTTGTGGGAGATCAGAGGACAAATGAGTTCCTTCAGAACAGATGCTTATACCAGTCTTATAAATGATTTGCATGCCCTTGATGGTGGATGGCAAGTCCTACACCACCAGGACTTAGATATATTTTCAAGTCCAGGTTTTTTCTTCTGCCTTTTTTGATTGTTGTTGAAATGAATAAGATGCATTATATCTTATTTGAATCACATCAACTACAATGTTTTGCATAAGGAATCACGAATTAGAAATCTCATGGAAGACAAGCAAGTATAATTATGAGAAATAGGCAAGTAAAAATAACTAAAATAGGGAGGGGGAGTTTCAGTCAGCTGGAGAGGGGAGACTGGAAGTCTCAGGTCTTCTGAATTTTTGAGGGATTGGAAAGTTAAATTTTTATATAAAAATTTCCCATGTCTAAATGTTGATAGTTTATTTCTTTTTTAAAAAAGAAAATTTTGTAGGCGTCAAATAAAATATGTCTGCTTATGTTAGTCTGTTGGCTTAAAATAGGCTAGATTTGGATTTAATCTAAATCTAATCTTGGATTAAATCAGAGATTGTGACCTCAGCTCTGTATAACCCCTAGGGGTGTTTTTAAAAATAATACTGTATATTATTGAATAAAAATTATTTTCTCACTTGATTAAAAGAGGCATGCCCTAAATGTAGCAACAACCAGTTTGACTTTCCAATTTATATGACTCATCCCAAGTTTCCCTATTAAGACTTTTGCAGGCACTTATTGAGAGTATTTAATATTTAATCTAAAGTCATAGAATATTTGGTTTAAGATTAAAAATTTATACAAATAGCCTTGTTAGGACTGTTGTGTAGTTGTAGAATCATTTTATTAATTCAATACATTATTTCTCTCTAAAACTCCATGTGTATTAGAGTGATTGTTAATTCTTTAATAGGTGTATGAAGAGCATGAAGATAGTAACAAGAGTCGCAACTTATCAGGAGCTTACTGGGGGCGAGGCAGTGTTCTAGGTGCTTTAAATGCATTAATGTAATCCTCTCAACAACCCTGTAGAGACAAGAGTCATTATGATTGTCACTTAACTGAAGAAATAATTGAGACATAGTACTTGCCCAAGGTCACACAGCTAAGAAGAGGTCTTAATAATGTAACCCTGCACTTAATCACTTGTCTACAGTATGTGACCTGAGTTGTATTGTTTTGTTTGGGGTTTGGGCATTTGATGCTCTTTTAACTCTTAGTATATCCAAATTGGCCTATCACATCTAAACTTTAATCCTTCAAAATAAATAAGTTAATATATTTAAACTATATTTTTTAAGATCATGAATTTTAAAAAATACATAAGCATTTTTAAAATAAAAAAATATTTTTATGTCTAAGTAACCTCTCATTGATAGTTAGCATTTATTTCAATTGTGAATTAAGGCAACAGGCCACAGTAGACCTGGCAGTAGCTGTGACTGTATTACAATAGAAATTATAAATATTTAAAAATATCTGTCTTTTTGTACGATTGTTGCAAAGATCTCAGAATATGATTTATACTCATAGAAACTTCAAAACTATACTAATTAGGGTGCTTATCACTATATCTTGTTATTTACTATGCTAATAATAAAGAAGTACTTCTATTACTTCATTTTCATTTTTTTTACATGAAATATTTTGACAATGGGAATTTTAAGATAACTGTGTTCCTTTATGATTCCATATGTTTTATTTCTTGTGCTTAAAACCTTTTCCTGAGAAGAAATCCATATGTTTCACCACAATATCAAAGGGGCCTGTGACAAAAGTAAGAAAGGAGTAATATTTACTTCATCTATTTATTCATCTATCTTTCCACCTATTTGCACATCCATTCCATTTAATTAATTTGAATAAATATTTATTGACTGCTTGTCTTGTGTTGGGGTCAGTGTCAGATATTGCAGATGTAGAGTTAATGTTCTTACAAACACACCAATCTTCATTTGACCTTGAAGTCCAGAAAATCTGCCAAATGTTCCCAGAATGTACCAGAATCTTTACATTTGAGATTCCATTGTTCTTCAAAACACATCAGTTAGCCATCAGTCTCTTAGTTGAGGGGAACTCAAAGCCACCCTCAGTCTATTCCTCCTCTTCTCTTTTTAATCCCTAACTTTTCTCTTGTTTTCTGAAACCCATGCAGGCATGCCACTCCCTAAATAAAAGGAGCATCACTATATCTTAAAAACTGGTGACAGAGTCTGGATGAATATCATGGACATTCCACAATTGCAGCATCACCCTTTATTACTAGCATGGCTTTACATGTGGACTACAGATGGACAGCAGATCAGTGTCTAGATTCTATCTGGCAATGGTAACTGGAAGCATCTAAGCTGGTTTCCTGTATAGAATATTAGCAAGGAACTATTAGGAAGTTTTGTTATAAACACTCTATCTAAAAGTGAGCACATGTGATATTTCAGTTCCAGTCATGACAGAGTAGCTCAGTGGGCCAGCCCTCCTCCTGAAACAAAAAAAGTAAAACAACGTATGTAAAACTATGGTTAAAAGGAACTGGCAGGCCGGGAATGCAGATAGGACTCCAGAAGTATGATTCTTGAGGGAAGGACTTGGATGGTTTTGGGGACAGCTGGGAAATAAAGAAGTGTCTAACTAGAGCTAAACAGATAGATCTCAGGTTTTGGTAGTTGCTCCAGTGTCTGGAACTTGAAGGACAAAGTCCAGAGAGGAAGACACTTCAGAGAAAGAGTCCAAAAAAAGTCTGCATGAAATTTCCTTTTAAAATTTAGACTGAAATCTAAGATGGGCACATGTGGGATGAGACTCTGAGAAAACTAGCAGAAAACAGTAGCTGGATGGCTTAGGAGCTGAGCAAAAATTTCATAAACAGGACACAAAAAAACCATTAACCATTTAAGATAAGACTGGCTTAGTAAAATTAATAACTTATGTTCAATTTATAAATTCATAAAAATATTATCCTTCTAGAAGCTTTATTGCTTTACCTCATGTTTAAATCTATGATTCTGTTTTTGTTTGTTTCTATAGCTTTAAAAACGATTCTGTACTGAAAATAGAACAATACAACATAGTATATGTATACAGAGTATCTTTACTCACTACTCAAGGATGGGGGTCGCAAGTCGGCTCAGTTCCACTCCTCTCCTGCCACAACCTCAGATTTTGAATTCTGGGGCTGGGGTTCCCTACCACCATTCTAATGAGTGTCTATGGCCACATTGGGTGAGGGTGGAGGGCTGATCCAAGCAGAAAAGTGGCAGGCAAAGGTGTTTTGTGAACCAGATGGCATCCTGTCTTTTGGATGGTCAATGATCAGGAGGTAGAGGCTGACAGCTGACAGACGTGGAAGAGAGGATAAAGTTGTGGTAAACTATATCCCAATTGACCTGATTCTTAATAAAGATGGTAAGGCTGAAACTGGTCGATGATGAGTATTATGTGATACTGTCACGATAAAGAGAGTGTTGACTCTGATAGTAGTGGCCAGTATGTGGCTACCTCTGTTTTGCCATAAGGAAAACATGCTTATTGTATTGCCAGCAAAAACATTTTCATTAGTTAAATATTTCTTTGATTGCTAGAATAAAACACTGCAGTGTGCTTAAAACTTAATGTTGGTTTTGTGAGCAGTATTTTTTTTTTTTTTGAGTTGGATTCTCACTCTGTCACCCAAGCTAGAGTGCAGTGACACACTCATGGCCACTGCAGCTTCAACCTGCTGTGCTCAGGCGATTCTTCTGCCTCAGCCTCCCAAGTGGCTGGAAATACAGGTGTGTGCTACCTTGCCTGTCATTTTTTGATTTATTGTAAGATGAGGTCTCGCCAATTTGTCCAGCCTGGCTCAAACCCCTAGTCTTAGACAATCCTCTTGCCTCAGCCTCCCAAAGTGCTGTAATTACAGGTGTGAGCCACCATGCCTGGCAGTGTCAGAAGAATTTTTCCTTATTACTCTACAAGTAACTTCACCTTCTCCAGAATGAAAATAGCAGTACCAATGCTTTTTCCCTTCAGTTCTTGAAGCAAAAAATGAAATGCATTAAGTCTCTAAGTCTAGCCATGACATTGTTTTATAAATATTATTAATGAAAGTATATATGTATTTATCGGTTCATAGAATAACTCCTATATTTGTATTATTTTCAAAGAACATTATCACATTTCCAGGTGATTTTAAATGAGCCCAACAGATCTGAATAAATTTTAAAAGTCTTGATGGACAAAAAAATGTCATCAAGTGAGATTTGGGGCAGTATAAGGCAAAATTTATATCTCAAAAATTCCAGAGGTATTTGAAACTCCACTTATTTGGTTTATGACAAATGATGATAATTGTCTAGGAAGTGTTTAACATATTGATTTATTTTACACATTTACATGGTAGAGTTTTACATTTATAGTTTTTCTCCTGTTGTTAGTATTCTAAGTAAATCCTCACTCCGTCCATCATAAATGCCACCTGCATATTTATTAAAATCAAAAGGCATTGTCTTTCATTTTCTTATTAATTCATCAGACACTACATTTCCTTTTGCATTGAACAATACATACCCCAAAGTGAAAGGAAAACCTCACCTGTGGTTTTTCTAGCTGGCTCCACACTTATCAGAGGGGAAAAGGATCTGATCCCACAACCTATTTATATAGTTTTTAAACTTTCTAAGAAAAATAAAGCTCTGCTATAATTAATGCCTAATGGTATAAACACCCCTGCTTTAGTGGTTGCCTAGTAACTACATACTGTAGGTTTGTGAGGTTGCTAAAGAGGCTGAATAAACAGAAATTTTCAGATCCATTTCCAATTCAGGTGGGTAAGGGCAGCAGTGTGGACCGGATTCTTCTGTTAAATTTGTTTTTCTGCAATGGTTTGCACTAAAGCATCCTTTTGCTAAAACCTACTCTTGTATATGACTTCTGTAGATAAGAGTCCAAACCAACAAAGAATGACTTAAAATGTTAAAAAAAAAAAAATTCAATAGAAGTGAGCCAACACCACTTCGCTGTTCTGCATTAACCTGTTTCTGTTCTTAGAGTGACTGGACTGGGGAATAATTTTCTTTATGCAGCTCGAACCCTTCAATAAAATCTTGGGTATCACGTCAGCAACTGAATAACCAGATACAGTTCCCGGTGAAAAGTGGTATTTAAAGGGGCTGGGAGAGATTATGATGATTATTTATGTTTTGCTTTGGCTTGCGTCCTACATAGCAGATTTAATTTCCTAATTATGTTTTGCTTTAGCTTAGGTAAAATTAGCTTGCATTCCCTTGGCACACACCAACTGCAGTTGGTGGAAGAGACCTTCCAAAACCATAGATTGTTGACAAGAGTGACTAACTAGATTAGAATTAAATTTACAGAGTACAATCCACAAAAAGCCTGAAGCACATGTGGATAATGACAAGTTGATGATGAGGGGATGTAGTTGGGTCGTATGAAAACATGTTTCTGGCAATGTCTTGGTTTCAAAAGCATGTGACAGGTACAGGGCACCCAGAGCTCATCTGCAGTCTTTGTGGCGGGGTTCCTGCTGTTAAGATCTGGGGCTTCCTAGGTTGGTCGCCATGGTGCAGACAGGGATAAGCATGGGCTGGAATATTTAAATTGTATAACTACAGCCTTGTGGATACAGTAAGAAATGATTTGCTACTCAGTAATTTTGTCATTTGGCAATACTGAAACATGATGACATATGGTTTCCTCCTTGGAATTAACATAAATGTTGTTATTTGACTGAAATAAAGAATTCTCTTAGTCCATGGTGGAGAGGATTTTGGTCTATGTGTATGTTCCTTTATCTTTTCACATAGAAGGAAGCATCCTGTTGTATCATTATGTGTAACTCTCTGGGTTCTGGGTTTAGAGGGTTGGAGGATGTGGCTGGTAAGGCCAAGGACATGGTTTAATCAGAAAACCACTTGGCTCCCAAACCACTGTCTGCATTCTTATCTTCAACAACCCGTTTACCCTGGTCATTTCCCCCTTGAAGAGTGCTGTAGACCAGGCTCGGAGGCTCAGCCTGTAATCCCAGCACTTTGGGAGGCCAAAGCAAGTGGATAGCCTGAGCCCACAGGTTCAAGACCAGCGCAGGCAACTTGGCAAGACCTTGTCTCTACAATAAATAAATAAATAAAATTAGCCAGGAGTGGTAGCACACGCCTGTAGTTCTGGTTACTTGGAAGACTGAGGCGGAAGGATCGCCAGAGCCCAGCAGGTCGAGGCTGTGGTGGCCGGGAGCGGCCACTGCACTCCAGCCTGGGCGACAGAGTGAGACTCCAATTCAAAAAAAAAAAAAAAAAAAGAGTGCTGTAGCTCAGCATAATCACCCCTATTCTAGGGTTCACAAAATAATTAGTCCAAAATTATTTTGTCAAGGGGTCATCAACCTCATCATTATGTTCAAAGGAAAAAAGAAAGTAAATAATAGTCCTTTTTATTTGCAATATATTTAATATCGCTCCATTTTTATGCTGAGAGAAATTAATGATTAAGAATCCTGATTCATTTTTCATTTTTGTTACAGAGATTTATTTCTGCTTATATTTCTCTCTCTCTCTCTCTCTCTCTCTCTCTCTCTCTCTCTCTCATCCTGCCTTTCAGAAATGTTCATGCTAGCTGTGGGATGTCTTTTATTATTATTATTATTATTATTATTTAGCTATTTAATGGGGTTTCAAAAAGTTTAACTTTTGGAGCCATCAAGTCACTACCCTTTCAGATCTGTTTGCTTTGACTGTAATGGATCCTGTCTTTGTACAAGGAAAGTCTTTTAGAAAGAGTTAATTTGCAATAGTAATAGAGGCTAATTCTCAGGAGGGAGTTGTAACCAGCAAGTGTCCTCCTGTTGGAAAAGCAGCCAGCCCCAGGCCAGGCCACTGGTGAGGGACTTAACTCCTAGTGTGCCACTTCTGTGTAGGGGGCAGGACGCTGTGGCAATCCTCAGCAGGGACAGTTTTAAGGTGGAAACAAGTGCTGTCAGTTCTCCTTCCAGGTCCTGGATTTGAATGGTTAGAAAATGTGCTCTTCTGTGATTTTTACAGCTGTTTATTTTTAATTTCACAAAAACAAAAAAAGGAAGTAAGAGGGAAGAAAACCACCCAGGAATTGATTTCCTTGTGATACGATTCTGTGTTAATTGCATTTAGATTAATACAAGCTATTTCTTCTCAATGATTACTTTTTAAAATTGAGATGAACGTATAAAATAAAAGAAATTTGGCTCCCAGAGGGAGTGTCATTTCATATTCCTGGGTCTTAACCACTAAGTGAGGTTTATTATTTTGTTATTTTTTTTTCTTCCAGAAGTGTGCCAGTTAATTGCTTGGTGAATATTTCAACATCAGTATCCAGAAAACCAACTGCCTTTGTTATGTGTGACAATGCATTTTGAAAAGAACAAGAAATGCTCTTGGTTTTGACTTTAAATTTTTACTATCATTTCAACATCTAACTTTCATTGTCAAATGCTTTTCTTTCATCTTATAAGGGGTCTAGTTAGTCTAATATGAAGAGATTTCAGAGAGAATATTTGATAAAGGAAAGTGGTATAATGAACAGGAACAGATGCCAAAGGGACTAGATAGGGAGTAGCTCTCAAAGTCACAGAAAATAAATAAGCACCTCTACTCACAGGATAACCTGGAGGGGATTTCTAAGCCTCTGACCCTTAGCCCCAAAATTCTGGGTAAAGTTCTTTCTTGACCTCTCTTCTCTGAGGAAACTTTTTACAGTTTATTGATCAATCCCTTTTGGGGTCTTTGCAAAAAAGATTTGCTCTGTCTTGGTTTGTGTCATTTTTTGGATCCAGTTTGGAAAGTGGAGCAATTAAAGTGTCAAAACCTTTCATTAGGAGTCTGTCATTAAAAATAATAACATTAAGCTTTGATCTGTAACCCTTGGACTGAACATTCCAGTCATTCATCTTCCAGGATTTCAAGTGCAGGATTTGGTTGTGGTTTGATTTTTACTTCTTTGAGATACAGATTGAATGCTTCAATTTGATTTTGTGCTTTCAACACATTTTTAGGGATCTGGTGATTTGGGAAGGGCTGTATCATATGGTTTTGAAAAGGTGATAGAGTTTCACATTCTAGAAACTGGCAGACAAGGGTAGGAACTGAATTTGATTTGGGAAGGGAAAATTAAGTGTTTGCGCCTAATTCATTCATCTCATGAAAAATCTTCTGAGACCTGTAATTCTCATAAAATCTATTTTTACAAAGGTTTTTTTAGTTTGGTTTGGTTGTATACTCACGTGTCTTCACGAACAGGAAGGAATTTTTAAAAATTGTCTCCAAAGTAGAGTGCATTTAACACTTTTTAGTTAGTCCTATAGAAGAGGCCTCAGAATTTGGGGGGGGGGGGGGGATCGTCAAAGAAAAAAATCCAGCGGCTACTCCACCTTCCATGAAAAGGAGAGTGTACAGAAAGGTAGGAGCTGGGGGCCCAGAGCAACGTGCTCAAAGATAACAGGGCTCGCCGTTTTCACCTGGGAGTGGATGGGTTTTGGAGGACAAGAGTCATCGATAGACTAAAACAAAGCCAAGTGTCCAAATGCCAGGAGGGTTGAAATGCCCTAGCGGCAACTTAAGAAAAGGAAACTTCAGAAGAAAGGGGTGCTTTCTGTGGTTCCTCGCGGTGAGGTAGAGGGAGCTTACGTGAAGGATTTGCCTTGATCTTGCAGAGAATTCAGATTCAGCAGGCCTGACATCTAATCCGGTCTGTGCACGGTCGGCTGGGTGGCGGCTTTGCGGAACGACTCGCCTCGGGGGCGCGTTCTTTCGCCTCCTCTGCTCGGGTCTTTGGCCCCGCATCCGCGTGCAGGGCCATATTGGGGCCTGACGCGTGCCCATTTCTCGGACCTCGACGAGCCAGCGATCGCTGCCAGCCGGCTCGGGGACCGCGGGGCGGGACCTGGGCGGGGACGCTCCGGCGCGCCGCGGGTTAAGCGGCGAGGGCGGCGGCGGCGGGGGCGGAGGGAGCGCGCGGCCCCGGCTCCCAGCGCCCGCGGCCCGGGCAGCAGCGGGTTAAGCGCCGCCCGCGCGGAGAGGGCTGAATCCGGAGCCGCCGCGCCGAGCTCGCATTCGGATCCGCTAGAGCAGGAAGATGGCGACGGACGGCGCGAGCTGCGAGCCCGACTCGTCCCGGGCCCCGGAGGACGCGGCGGGGGCCACGGCGGAGGCGGCGGTAACCGAGTTCCCGGGGCGGGCGCGGGGAGAGCGTGGACGCGGGCCGGGGGCGGCGCCAGGGGCCCTGCTGGACCTGGTTCCGCGCCCCCGGGGCGTTCCGTGAGCCCGGGCACCTCCGGGTGCCCCTTCCTCGGGTGCTCCTTCCTCATGGTGCTCCCGTCCTCGGGGTGCCGCCGTCCTTGGGGTGCCCCTCGGCTAGAGGCCGGCTGGAGTGGGACGAAGCGGCCACCCCGGCTGGAGGTCTCTCCTGTACCTTCCCACGGGGAGCAGCCCCGGGTCGCCCGGGTCTCGGGGCTCCCTGCGTGCGTCCCGAGCGACCCCTGCGCCCACTCCCTCCGCTGCGGTTGGTTTTGGCCAGGGGCGAGGGCTGGGGTGCATTTCCTGGCGAATTTGACCCCCCATTGTTCACCTCTCGTGCGCGCGTGGCTGTGCGCGCGTGTCTCAGGGGTGCCTGGCACCTCTCGGCGCACCCGGGAAGCGGCGAGGGGGAGACGGGCCATCGCCCAGCAGGTGTGGGGATGCCCATTGTGTGTGTCTGTCCGTGTGTCCTGGGGAGGGCCTCTGGGAGAGGCCCGTGTCCAGCTGTGGGCGCTGCTGCAGCAGAGCGCCAGCGCTTTGGGTCCCAGCTGTACGCTCCCCATCCCTCGGTGGTGGCGGGGGTCGCTCTTCCCAGGCGGTGCCCGGGTGAGGTGGAGGTTCTGCACCTGGTGTCAAGACATTGTTCTCCTTCGCCGGGGTCTAGAAACAGAATGCCCTTCCATGCGTTGCCGGCCCTCACTTTCACCCCCCGAATATCGACCCCGTGCAGAGGACTCGCGGGTGGTTTCCAGCCCCTACCTTGGGGCAGGGCTGGGGCCCCGTTTCCCGGGTGGAAAACGCTCTCAGGGTTTGGGAAGCAGCTTTTCAGGCGCTGCAGAGATCTGCAGAGAAAGGCAGATCCGGGAGCGCCTCCCACCCTCGGCCCGATCCGGCTGCTCCCGCCGAAGATTCGGGGTGGGGTGGAGTGAGCGGGGCGTGGACGCCCCCTCCCTTCCTCCCACCGCCGGAGCGGAGTCCGCGCGGGCGCCGCGGAGGGCAGGGCCAGGCGTCGACCTCCGGGGCTGCCTGAACTTGCCCCCACCCTCTGGAGGTAAGGCTTTCTGGAGTGGGAGAAGGGAGGCACTTGGGGTGAGAGGACCGGAGCCGAGGAAGGACTGGAGAAACCGAGAGGGGGAGGCAGTCTGCTGCCGGCTTCCACTTGTGCAGCTGGCAAGTTTTGGAAAATGAGAACTTTCTTAAGATTTCCGTGGAAACCTGCCCCCTTGTGAATCGGTTCTCTGCTGCCAGGCACTTTAAGGAAAGGAGCCCTTAAGACAACAAGCCTCTCTGGGAAATGATTGGGCGCCTGCATCCCCAAGAGGTGGTAAGGAGAAGGGAGTGAGAGGGATAAGAAGGAGGTGTCTGTGTGTGTTTCTTGTTTCCCAGGAATGCTGAAGTAGTTTGTTTCATCTGCTTAGAATGGGCTTCTTTCTGCTGCTCTCACTAGTTTAATCACCGGACAATTAAACCAAACACAAACCATCTGATTTATGGTCTGTAGCTGATATATAGTTTTATTTGGTTAGGTTGTAAACAAAACTCCGGTCACCAGACAGATATTTGTGTTAACAGGGTCAGTGTTCCCTCTCTGCTGCTTAAGATTTTCGTCTGATTTGTCACTGCTGATAGTTGGGGATTTGATTTCACCCTTGTTAATGGGAATAGCCATGGAAAATCTGTGAAAGCGAACCTTCTTTATTTCCATACACTCCATTTGGGTTCCAAATTTCAAAATCCAACAAAGATTCTTATTAGTTTTTTTTTTTTTAATAACTTTTGACTTTTTAGTAAAATTTTGATGATGGTTCCAGATGCATCATGTGGGCATTTTCTTTTACTTTTCCAAGTAGTTTCGACTTAATGAGGCATGGTCTTCAAATATCAGGCACTTGACCTATAGACTGATTTTTAAATTAAAGGAAAGTTAGGACAGAGGAATGCTATCTGTCATCATAATCCTTAAAAATCACAGGCATTTTAGTGCATTTTTGGATTTTTTGTTGTCTGAGGACTTAATTCTTTTATTTTAACAAGGAACTCTCTTTTTTTTTGGATTTTAGAGATTTATTTAATTTCAAATTGGTTTACATATTGTGCATTTTATGCATATATTTGGCAGCAAGAAGCCAATGGAAGCTCCAAAGCAGTAGGCTATTTTTGAAAGTGAATGTTTTCACTAAGCTTTGACTATTTAGATTGTTGCTAAGAAACAAGTTTAATTTATAGTTTTCGGTTTAATATCATTTTTAGTGGAATGTTTTAAATTTAGTTTGTGATCCTTGTTCTTAGCTGTTCAAATCCCGAAAGCATCCCAAGTGTAAAGCCGGGTAACAGCTACATTATTCAATAGGATCATATTAATAGTCTTTGCTGTGAACTATGCCAGGAGACCTGGGTTATTTTCAGTGCCTTAGCCAAATGTGATGACTTTTATGGGCCATATTGCTATTTCTACTCCAGAAATAACTCCTAACGGACAAGGCAATATGGAAAACAGAAATTGTCCTGCTTTTTATTGTCACCAAAGAATTTAGGAGTGAAAGGAAAATGGAGATCTTGTTAGAGCTATATTTGGGAAGCCAACCAGCATTCTTGTCATTCTGGGCTTTTCAGGAGCAGCTAATATGCGAGAAGTAGGTATACATTTTGTTGTTATGGTGACAGTGACAAGTAACTTGGACAATGATTTTGTTAAAAATGCACAACAGTGGTGTTAAATTAACAGCCGGCCCCCTGAAATTTTTTGTTTTCCAGGTGACAGTATTGAATGTAAATACAAGGAAAAAAGAGTCTCCTTAGCCAATTTTGCTAAGCTTTTTTCTCCCCCTTAAACTAAATTATAGTTATATGGCAGCTATAGAACATTGAATGTTTCACAGCATAATTTTAAAGTAGGAAATAATGTATGTTTAGCACATATGACTGAACACTTACTGGGATGGAGACATTGTGAGTACCATCTTTGCTGCCCTAAAGAAACACATTCCAGTAATTGAAACTGGCATACACCCGGGAATCAAATGAGAGACAATGGTGACCGGAGAGGCACAAATAATTTGCATTAGAAGTTTGGGGAGGAAGAGTCTTGGAGGTGGTCCCTAGTGGAGAGATCTAGAAACATTCCACAAAAAAAATGGCATTTCACCTGGGCCTTGAGCTAGGACGTGGACCAGCACTGCAAGAAGATGTGTGTAAATGTGGTTGGATCTTAGGGCTCCTTGAGAGGTGGCCTGTGTGAAGGGTAGAGATGAGCACAGAGGTTTCTATTGTAGATTCAGCTATTTGCTTTAGAAAAATAGCTTAGAAATTGAGGAAATTGGAATATTTTCTAAAGAAGAGAATATGACTTTTCATTCTTTTTTTCTTCTTGAATCATACATTTTAACTTTCTGTTTGAGCCTGCTTTTGGACTTTAATATTGTTGCTGCTGTCATTTTCATATTTGTCACAGAGCAATTTTGTTTCAAGAAGAACATTTGTCCTCTCTGTGATTGAATCCATGCCTAGGCTAGATTGCCAGTTGGTTCTGTCCTTGTGTGTTTCACATAACTTTATGAGGTGAGAAATGTTTCACAGCCTTGGTGCTTAGACATTTACAAATATCCACTGTTTATCATGTGGACAGCAAGGCTGTAGCTGGAGAGAGTAGCCTCCTCCTTCCAGAAGGGTTATGTGAGGCTTGTTTGTAAAAGAAAGCAAAGCTAGCTTAGCACAATGCTAGGCACATGGTATGTGTTCCACAGATATTTGTTGAATGAAGAAAATGAAAGAAAACACCAAAAAAGTTATGTCTTAATACTTGATGTTGACTGGCTAATTGGAAAATTTACTTTGAGTGTTACCAACTTATAGTGACACTATTGGCCTGTGATTTGTATTTATGAACATTATAGATATTACAGATCTGGCTTCAGAAAGATGACCCTGATTGTTATTTTTTTAAATTTTCATCTTCATATTGTCCTTTTCCAAGCTGCTGAATGATATCTTAGATACTTTCTAGGTTTTTTTTTTTTTTTTTAAGTTTAACAGCACTGCTAGCTTTCTTTTTAGATTCTCTTTCTTCAAAATGGTTCTTAAGGATGTAGTGGTGGTAAGACAGTGACTGTATCCTTTCCATCCTGAATTCTTCCAGTAGTGGAGTCAAGGCCACATCACTCTGGTGTGTGGGGGTGGGGATGATTGCTGGGAGGTTAAGAGAGAAATGTGGGGAAGTTTAAAAACACGAAAAGAGAATAAAGGCAAAGTTTGGGCAGGAAGGAGGTTAGGCAAGGATTTAGAAGAGTCTGCAACTGCACAGAAATGTGGGACCAGAATTCATCTTTGAGTGAGCCTAGGAAGGATGTAGCAGTGTCTCTCCTCTCCCCCACCCCAAGTTCTTTGCCACCTAAGCCCGAGTATTGCTTTAGAAGGAGCCTTTATTTGAATACACTTGATTGCACTCCTCTCCTTTGGTGCTCCTTTGCAAAGCTTATATAACATGCAAAAAAAGGAGGCTTATCTTCTCTCTTGGTGGTTAGGGAAAAAAATGGGAGACCAGTAATAAGAGAGACGATGATGATGATGATGATGATGACATTGATAGTGAAAGATTTTTAAATTTTTGTGTAACCTGTTATTTAAAACTTACCAAAACAGTGAGACCATAGTATTAATTCTGTGTACAGCATGATGCCATCCATGTAAGAAATCCTGATTTCAGGGATAAAAAAATGCTCTCTTTAAATAAATTGTTAGTGAGCAACTAATATGTTGGGAACCAGTTTAAAAGGTTATTGTAAATGTGGTGTGTCAAGCTAACATTGTTATGTGGGGATACTTGTTTGCAAATGATTGGGTTTTAACAGTTTTATATTTCACTGAAAAGATGAAATGATTCCAAAGGCCTGCCTGAGTTCTTCCACAAAAGAGTTTTGTATTGGTAAGAATATCATTTAAGCTTCCACAGCCCAGCCTCTTCATTTGAAAAATCCGCATGCTGACATTTGCCACCTACAGATAAGACGATATTCTTTAATGCACTGTAAGCTTCTTAAAGGACAGTTATTAGATCTGAGTGTCTGCTCGCATGTGGAGCTGATCCATGTCCCATGTCGGGCTGATGTAACATTGAAAAGCCCGGGGAGGATGGAAATAGATATTTGCCTCATTTGAGATGTGCCCCCCCCACACACACACACTTTTCTCCCCCTGAAGAGGAAATAGAAACTGAGAGGAAATCCAAAAGGAGGAAAAGAGGTAACTTCAGGCTTAATTATCAGAAGGTGTCACCCTGATTGAGCCACTTTTTTCCTTTTCCTTTCAGCTTTCTCTTAGTTAAAATTAGTTTCATCCATTACCGGGTTTCCTTCCTGACATTGTTTCCTTGTTGGTATTACCTCCTTTCAAAACACTGAGTTGCTTGTCTTGCATGAAAGATCCCAGGCGGTGTGGTTGATTTAAGGTACTTGGCCTTGGAGAGCTGACACCAAATAGACCCTGTGTTCTCAGTACTGCGAGTTGTTATAAAGGCATACACCAAGTTACTTCCCTAGTCTAGGTTACTCTAAATTATTTTTGAAACGCTAGATGAATGATTGAATGCCTGGTTACTTAGTAGCCCCTAAATGGGCTGTAACATTGTATGCTTTCGGCTTTCATACTGTGTGGTAGGCACTTTATACTAAAAGGGGGGTGGCACGTGTTAGATAAAATCATGTGAAGATGTAATATTCTTGCTATCCTGGCGCATCTAGTAGGAGTGAGAAGATAGAACTAATAGACAATATGTTTAATATCACGAGGCAATGCACAAGGCAGGGTATAATTAATTGCCAAGTGAAGTAACTGAATAGACTTTAAGAATGGATTGACCGGCCTCAGCGGCTCAGCCTGTAATCCTGCGCCTTTGGGAGGCTGAGGTGAGTGGATTGCCTGAGCCCGCGGGTTCGAGACCCACCTGGGCAAGTGAGACCTCATCTCTACAATAAATCAAAAAATTAGCCGGGCGTGGTGGCGCGCGCCTGTAGTTGCAGCTACTTGGAAGGCTGAGGAGGAAGGATTGCCGGAGCCCAGCAGGTCGAGGCTGCGGTGGCCGGGAGCGGCCACTGCACTCCAGTCTGGACGACAGAGTGAGACTCCAACTCAAAAAAAAAAAAAAAAATTATCCATTTTTGTAAAATGCCATGGACCAAAAATGCCCCCTCCAGTCCATATGCTAATGCCCAAATTATTGATGTGATAGTATTTGGAGATGATGTCTTTGGAAAGTGATTAGACCATAAAGGAGGAGCCTTCATGAAGGTGTTTAATACTCTCATGAGAAGAAATCCAAGCATTACTATCTTTTATCTCTGTGTAGTATAAGGATACACCAAGAAAGTGACTGTCTGCTAGTGAGGTGGAGCACTCTGACCAGATGCTGACTGTCAGTGCCTTGATCTTAGAGTTCCAAGTCTCTAGAACTATGACCATCCAGTCCAACATATTCTCTTACAGCAGCCTGAACTGACTAGGACAGCCACCTTATTGCTGGAGCAACTATGAGGCAAAACAACTGTTTGCTTTGCTATCTGCACGTAAACTAACAAAGCACACAGTAACAATCACCAGCAGACTTTGAAAACAATGACATGATTGGTTATTGATCATTATGCACCTCTGTTATTTACACAGTGACTTTTTGGACTGAAGAGCTTCATGCAAGTTTGTCCTTTATGCAGTTATCCACAGTTAAGATACCTGAGTAACTGTAATTGGAACCTTGTTGTGATGAAATGATGTTATTTCAGTAAGCCAAGGTAAGTCTGTACATATTGGGACCATCAGAGTGAGGACTGCCCACATATCTGCAGTTTAATAAGGTCTCCAGGTGATTCTCTTCTGAGTTTGGAACACATTGATATAGAGTATATGGAGTAACACAGTGGAAAGTAAGGATAGCATGGCTGTAAGGTTATTATTTTAGAAGTGAGAGATAAATTTACAAAAGTTCTTTAAGATTATATGAGTCCGTCCAGATTTCCTACAGAGATGGCTGTTATGTGGGTAGGCTCATGCAACTTTACATTACCTCAATATACAAACTGATAAGGACCAGCACAACCTTCTCAAATCTATGTTGTTTAGGCCATGGAAGATCATGGTTAACAGAAGACATTAACTGAGAGGCCACAAAGTCACACTCAGTAATTGGCAGAGAAAAATTTTAAGCTCAGGTTATTTTGCTGCAAAATTTCATGCTCTTTGACTTCTTTCACACTGTTTATTCATGGTTTCAGGGAAGCACCACACTATAATCAAGAGCACATTCATGGGTTCAAATTCAAATTTTACCATTTAATGTGTATGTGGCCTTGGGAATAATAACACCTATTTCATGTGGGTTTTAGAAAAATTAAAAGAGATAATGTAGGTTAAGTCTCTAGTCCAATGAATCACACTTGATAGGAACTCAATTCTGTTCCTAAATTATCATATGAATTCTAATCCCCTTTTCTTGTAAGCCATTTTATAGTTAACTTATGCCTGCAGATATTATATCAATAATTTAAGATTGTAGGTCTTTGTTTTGTTCATTGATAGAGTCCAAGTTTCTAAAATTGTGCCAAGAACAAAGTAAGTACTTAATTAAAATTAGTTGAATAAACAACTTAATCCATTAACAACTTAAACCAAAATATTTAAGGTTGAACACATGCTCATCTTCTTACTGCTAAATTTCTCCCTGTATATATTTTCTACTTCTTTGAAAATGGAAAGGGCCTCTCTGTCTTAGACTTATGTTGCTGCTATAATAAATTATCTGAGTAGTGTATTCCCGGGTGGTCTCCCATCCAAGCATTAACCGGGTCCAACCCTGCTTATCTTCCAAGTTCGACAGGGCACTTTATAAGAAACAGAAATTTATCTTCTCTTAGGTCTTGTGGCTGGGAAGTCTAAGATCAAGGAACTGACAGGTTCAAATGTCAGGTGAGAGCTGCAGCCTCCCCTGAGGAGAAACACTGTGTCCTCAGATGCCAGAAAGCAGTGGGGCAAGAGAGCCCAACATTATGTGAAGCCTCTATAAGAACCTTAATTGTATTCATGATGGAGGAGCCTTCATGACCTAATCACCTCTCAAAAGCACCACCTTTTATACCATCACAAACACATTGACCATTAAGTTTCAACACCTGAATCTTAGAAGAAACATGCTCAATCAGCCCATTGCATTCTCTTTCAGCTACATAAAAGCAAGCAACTAAGTTTTAAAAAGTGATGTGTTCAACCACGGAGCATACCCTACTACTCTGCCTTTTATAATAGCTTAAACATAGTGTTGGTGAGGTGACATCTTGGTGTGTCTTGGTACATGCAGATGAGGACAATCTGATTTTGTGAATAAGACACAAGAGAGAAAAACACTGGACACCAGATGACTTTTCAGAGCAGAGATGCCATATTATTTTGAACTTTTGTGTGTGAAAGAAAAACTGTTTTGACATATTTAAGCTGTTTGGGTTTTGGTTCTATGTACCCAAATTTATAGTTATGACTATTGTTATGAGTATATATAGTTATGCCATGGTGTCATCATTCTCCTAGTGTCTGAGGTTCCAACATTTTTTCCTCTTTCTCTGAAGGACCAGCCATGTCCTCTAATCTTTCAAAGTCCTCATTCTCCATAAAGACAACTGAAGAATTGTCAAATCATTAGAAGGATTATTTGTGAATGATAATAGTGTTTGCACAGGGTGTGACAACGAGTAGGTTTTGTCTTAGTCCTGTTTGAGGAATTGGGATGAACTTGATGGTAGCATTGCTCATGAAGAAGGTGGTTGCCTAAATGTGAAGATCTCAGCATTATGAAACATGGGATAAGGACAGCATATTCGGGCAAAATGTAAATCATATTGAAGAAAGTAAGGCTATAGCTATAAAAGTGCCAGGATGAACACATCAAAAAATCAGAACTTGGGAGAATCAGCGTAAATTAGGAAGTAGAGAGTGAGATAGATCCAGGAAAGTGGTACAGGAATAACGCTATGAAAATTTGATGCCCTATGGTGCTCTCTGCATGGTGCTAAGCCTTGCAGGATTGAAAATTTTTTCTTGCATGCATTTTAAATGCTTTGATTTGTACTTAATGACAGAGAACTTGTATATGCCACTCAGTAAAGATGGATTTGTCCGAGGCCCTGCTAAATCAATGCATATTCACTAAAATCTCTTGTCATTGTTCAGTCAGAGAAAGCCCTGCATCCTCTCTGCCACATGGAGATTTGGCTAGTCTGTATCTGTGTTTGTAACCAGCTGGGACTTTTACTGGCTTCATTATGCCATTTATTTTATCAGTAGACAGTTTTCCTCTAGTCTTTGTTTTCCTTGGTGGAAGTTATGTTCCTTTTGTTTGTGTTATAATAGAGAACAAGACATTTCTTTTTCAACATTAACAATCCCATCAGTCATGCACTTTGACTTATAATTTTGAGTGCCTTTCAGCACTTTTAGGACCAAGAAAAGACATTATTCTGAGCCACAACATTATGGGAGCAAGAAATTCCCTCAAGAGGTCATATAATCCAATCCTCTACTTCCAATTGAGTATCAGCTTTTGAAGAGACCATCACTTACAGATAAAATCTTCCTCTTTGTTTTATATTCATGACATGGAAGAGACTACATTTTATACTAGCCTAGAGGAAGAGAAAGCGGTTCTCTTCGAGTAAAATAATCTCGCCTTTTCCTTCTACCAAGATTTATAACCTGGCGAGGAAATCTGTAAACTGATAATCTCTGTGAGTTACAGTTCTGACTGTATCTGATAGCAGAAGGCCTAGGTTGTTGTATTTGTTTTCTCTTGCTGCATAACAAATTACCACAAATTTAGCTTAAAACAGCACAAGTTATTATCTCACAGCTTCCATGAGTAAGGAGTACAGGTACAGGTTATCTGGATCCTCTGTTTGGAGTCTTACCAGGTTGAAATCTAGGGGCAGCTAAAACTGTGGACTCATCTGATGTTAGAGATCCTCTTCTCCCAAGCTACTGGTTATTGAAAGTTTTCAGTCAAAAAAACTGAGATACCCAGTTTCTTATTGACTCTCACCTGAGGGCTGTTCTTATCTTTCTAAGAGGCTGCCACCATTCTCAGCCACGTGATCATCTTTACAACATAGCAGGTTGAGTTTTGAAAGCCAAAAGAAGAGTTTCTACTTTTGCTCCAAGTCCTTCTTACCTCTTTTAAGGGCATACCACATTAGATCAAGCCCATTTAAGATAATCTCTCCTTTGGTTATCTAAAAGACCATAATTATATTTATAAAATCTCTCCACCTTTGCCTAATCGTAAAAGTGAAAACCCACTGCATTCACAGATTAGACAGGGCATACAGGAGAAAGAATCTTGGGGGCCATTTTAGAATTTGGCCTATCGTGGTTGAAAACACATAACCAATTATGTTAACTTTTGATGCTTATAACCCACTTTCAAACTTAGTGGCTTAAAACAACAATAATTGAGTGTTTGCTTATACTACTATGGGAGAGCAATTTGGGCTGAACTCAGTTAGGTAATTCTTCTAATCATCACAGCTAGATTTATTCAAACACAAGTGCAACAAGCTGTTGGACTTCTTGTTCCTAGATAGTCTCATGTATATTTCTAGAGCAACGGAGGTAACTAGGTAACTGTCCTTCAGAAGTTAAAAGACTATCTTAGTCTTCTTCACGAAGGGACTAGGTTCCAAAAGATGTAGAAAAATTTGAATGCACATTTCAACTATTGGCTTGTGTCACGTTTGTTAATGTCTTTCTGGTCCAGACAAATCACATATCCAAGTTAGGATTCAATGGAGAGATATACTCTTAATGGCAAGAGTTGAGAACTATTGTAGCCATTTTTAAAATCTGCCACATATGTTTAAAAATATAAACTCAGTCTACTTGAACCCAAATTTGAGATCAACTTGGGCAACATAGCAAGACCTTGACAAAAAATCAAAAAATTAGCAAGATGTAATGGCAAGCACTTGTGGTTCCAGCTACCCTACTAAGTAGGCTGAGGCAGATGGATTGCCTGAGCTGGGAGGTCGAGGCTGCAGTGAGCCATGATTGTGCCACTGCACTCCAGCCTGGGCAACAGCCTCAAAAATTAAAAAAAAAAAATCTAAAGTCATTCAAATATGGCATGAGGAATGATACTGGATACAACAACATGCTAACATGAATCAAGGATCATATTCATATTTTACGACACATGCACAAGTTATATACTTGACTTATATAAAGAAAAAATGATTCTATAATTTATCTGAAAAAGAAAAACTCTCTTAGTTCATCTTGTAAAATTAGAAGCTCATATTTTCTTGTATTTCTCTGTTTTGATCTTGATTTCAGTTGCTTTAAAAAGAAACTGTCCTTGAAAATGCAATAGTGAAAGATATGAATCACTATTTCTCTGTTACCTCATGAAAGATTTTGTAAGTACATGCACCCTTATGACCCCTTCTCATTTCAGCTTCATTAAAAATTAGGATGTACAATTAGAATATATAATTTGACTCAATTATATTCAAAAACCAACCAGACTTGGACCTCATTTCTAACGACATTGAAGTCCTCAGCGTTCAAAGAAAGTTACAAATGACTCAGCAAATTTGATGGTAATGTAGGCATTTCTCTCTTTCTGATCAAAGACTACAGGAAAAAAAATGGAAATAAACTAAAAGAAAAGTGAAGAGAGAAAAAATTGTTATTTGGCCTCATTTTGTTAATAAAAAGAAACGAAAGAAAGGAAAATCTCAAGGGTAGTTTCTGAAGAAGTAGAAGGACAAAGGGATTTTCTGAATTAGCCTAAGTAGAAGTCCCTATGTCATAAAATTCTGAAGTAATAATAATAAATACTTAAGATGAAAATATGAGTAAAAAAAGAGGGTAGAGCAACAGAAAGAGTAAATAAAGATTTCTTAACAAAAGCAAATACCTAACCTACATATGATTAAGACATTTAAATGTATATCTCATGGTTATACTTAGGTTTTTAAGGAACCCAGTAAAAAGAAACATTGTCTAGACTCAATTTCTCTTTATACTACCAGCAGAATTACATTTTAAAACACAAAAGAAAAACATCAATTGTTCCTCATTATCTATAGGATAAAGCCCAAATTCCCAGCTTTTTAAAGCAATCTAGTCATAATCTAATGAATACAAAAAAAAAAACAACAAAAAACTTGAACAACTGTACCTGGTATACCTAAACTTGTTTGGGCTGTAATCCTGAAAGACACAATCCTGAATGCCATAATCCTGAAATCAAAATCCTGAAAGATCAAAATTCCAAAAATATAATTCTAGAAAAAATAATTTAAATATTATCTAAATAACATCTATTTACATTTTTAAGAGGAGGTTTATTTGAGAAACATAAAAATATGACAGAACACATAGTAGTCCACTTTACATAATAAAATAGGCAATAATAGAATACATATTTTTGCAAGCATAAACAATTAGACATTCTAACAATGGTTACATGAGTATAATGGTTATGAGCATAAGAACTATATTCATAGGGCAACCCCCTTGGGTCCTCTCTGGCTCTGGGAGCTTTTCTGTCCTCTCAATAAAACCTGCTTTCTAAAAAAAAAAAAAAATACATCTAAAATAGAAATTTATAAATATATATCACTGTAGTTGGTAATTGTGTGCACCCCACTTTATAACTGAGGTCAGTTAAAAAAAACTACTGTAACAGATACACTAAATATTTTGGGAAAAAATGATCAAAAACTATGATGGATAACCACTACATAGGCAGTTGCCCTCAGAGCCAAGATCTTAGGAAATTTTATCTTTGACAATTGCAAATATACACAAATAACATCTCTTCATTTATTGAGGAAAATTACAACGTTTTTATGTACATATACAGTTCATACACACAAAGTCAACATTGTGATAATGTACTTTTGTGGAATCAAATTTCTGAAGTCCAAAGCAGCAGAAGAAAACCTATCCCAGTTCTTAGAGACAGACTAATTCGCCTTCTGCATTTGTTCTCTCTGGCTCCCCAGTCCATTGGATCATGACTGGGGAGCCAGACATTGCTGACATTGAGGGCAGATTTTCCCCACCTTGTCCACTCAGACTCACACAATAATCTCCTCTGGAAATACTCTCACAGACACATTCATAATAATAACTAACAGGTTTCTAGGTATGCATTCCTTAATCAAGTTGACACATAAAATTATGTCCACAAATCCACCTTTGTCAACCATATATATCTCCTTAAACCATATTTAATTTCCAAATAAAAACACAAGTTAATAATTCATGAAATATGAAGCAACTATCCTATGTACAAACCAAAAATGCACTAGCCCCTTCCCCAGAATCTGTCTTTCAAAATGTCAACATTCAGGATTTTAGTCTGTCAGGATTATGATTTTTTTTAGGGATTTTAGGATTTAGGGATTTAAACTTTAGGTATTTTTATTTTGGGGGGGACAAACTTTCAGGATTATGGTGTTTGGGATTGCATCTTTTGAGATTATAATTGGCAACAACCTGACAGAAATTATTTAATATCTTTATTTGTTATTTACTTTGCCCTCTCCATCTAAAGGATTTATTGTAGTCTTGGTCAATTTATCAGGGAATAGTAAAGATTTTTGTCTGTTTGTTTTTCCTTTGTGCTGCAGAAAATAGTTTATTACTCTGATGGCATTTATCCCTTTGCATATTAAATGCTCATTTATTAATCTGTCTTGCTCATTAGATTCTGAATGACTGTTGGACAGGAACTGTACCTGGCTCACTGCTGTATTTAAAGCACAGTGACTGACCCTTAGCAGGTGTTCATTTTGTTTAAACAAATGAATGAATCAATGGTGAGGTATAAAGAAATCACCAGCCACTAGCCTTCAAAAGCACTGCTGATTACCAATCATCTGTGAGCTCCCCTAGGAATTGCTTTTACATGTCACCTGTCATTTTTTTTTTTTCCATTTTAAGCTGCATAGAGGGGCACCAACTTACAGAGTAATCCAGGTATTATTCTCTGGAGACTGTCTAGTCAGTATTTTGGGGCCACAAATTAGGATGGCTTTTGATTGAACTGAAGTAGAGATTACCCATGCAAGGCTAGAATAAATCTGGTCTATGCCTATTGTCCTGTAGCAATTACCATTTGTGCTCCGTTTCACTGTCACAGATGTGCTTGTTTGGATGATGAATTAAATAGTTCTCCTGAAGTTTCAGTCATTTCTTCTTAGATTCATGTGTCTAATCCATTAGAAAATTTAGAGCACATAGAGTAGACTGAATTTGGGACCACAGACGCATCAAGGAATTAGGAGATTCAGATTCTAATTGAAACCCTGTCACTAAGTTGATGTAGTATGTTTTGTAATTCACTTAACAATTAATTTAATTCGGTTCAATTTTCTGGAAAATAAAATAGAAGAGGGAAGGAAATCAGTATAATATACTGTTTAAGGAAAAAAAAATCAGACTCTTATACAGGTTGGTGGGAAAAAATTTAGTTTAGAGAAATGAAACATACAGAGCGCCCCTAGGTTTTATTGTACTCATTACTTTTAAAATAATTTTCCTTAGTAAACTTTTTACAAGAGTTGCAATCAAATAAAATGCAGATTCATTTGGCTATCACGTCTTTTCTTTCTAGTAGAGGTGAAAATGAGCAATATAATGGTTACCTGACTGATAGCAGAAGAGATATAGAAAAATGTATAGGATAAAGCAATCCATAAATGGGATAATAAGATCTATACTAACTGAGGAAATTCTGGACAATGTTGTCTTCTTCAGCAGAGGAGAAGAAGGAAAGTGATGCATAAATATTATCTCAAAAATAACTTAAAGGATTAGACCCTTGAAATCTAGGCAATAAAGTATTAGCTTGTGAATAATTTGGCCAAAGTCATAGCATAAGAAAAATTCATGGCTTGAAGACCTCCAGTCTTCTCTCCATTGCTCTTTTCACTATGCTATATCTCATAAAAATCTGAAATTATGTGGAAAGAATAATTTTGTAAACTCCACACTGTCATCAAAGTTATCTCACAACATAAGTGTCAATATTCTATATAAAATCTCACAGTGGTTTATTTACCATTGCCCATAAGTTATAATTTAAACACTTTAGTAGTATAAACTTTCCATGGTGATGAATGCCTATCTTTCAAGTGCTTTTTTATCCCTTCGCCTCACCATTCACCAGATTGTCAACATGTATTTTATAATAAAGTCATATTGACAACTGACCAGTCCCCAAGCACATGATGCCATCTGAGAACTTTGTGCATGCCCTTGTCCCTATTTTCAATTTTTGATAACTTTCTTCTCATACTTCAGAGCTCAGTTTTGATATCAGTCTGCTTCTTCTTTCTCTTCCACTTCAATTTATCACCAAATACCATATTGTTAAGACTTGATATAGAAGGACAGTTTTATTATTTCCTAAAACCCAGCCAGCACTTTTTGCTTATTTCAATTGTCATACATATTATTCCATACTGCTGAATTGTTAAGTACATGAATTGTAGAATTGGGTAGGTTTGAATTTGAGATCTGGACATTTTTTTGAAAAATTCTGTTAGTCTTAGTTTTCTCATGTTAAAAAAAAAAAAACAGTGAATATATTATCCACCTCTTAAGGTTGTTCTGAGAATCAAGTGAAATTTTTTAGCCCAATGCCTAAAAGTCAATGAAACTAGTTGTATGAATAATCCTTTTACTGTATAGCAATAAATTTTTTCATTATTCAGTTTTGTGTCTCTAGCACCTTTCCATGATGTTGTCTCAAGTATAAAGCACATTAACTACCCATATCTTTCTTTTGTTTTATTCCTCAAATCTAAAAAAGCTGATCACAAAGTCTGTAATTATTTTTTAAATGGCATCGAGAGAAAAATATATGAGTGTATTCTCCATGGTTTTGTCTGGGAAAAAAATACATATTTCTGGTTGTTTAAGACCTAAGCCTATCATCAAGGAGAGACAGAAACAGATGGGTAAGGATGGGAGTGCCACATGCCAACCAATTTTCTGGCAGGGAAACAATATTTTCTTAAAACTGCAAAAATTTGATTACCACATCAAAAGAATCATCTCTTGTTTTTTTCTCCCTCATCAATGTGTGTCCATTCTTATCTGACATCCTCTCTCTGTTCCTTTCATTGTGTTCTTCCTCCATTTTCTTTCACATGAAATTCTTTCCCCATCTTGTTCAGATTTCCTGACAGTGGACCAGTGTCACCTGTTATTCCAGAGTTATTTTAAAATGACATTTCAGAACTGTGGACAGCAGTCTATATTTATTCTCCCATACCCAAAGACATTTTCTTTATGCTACATCTTTGTCAAAGCCTGACCAAACTACCTCTAACCATGATGAAAGAATCAATAGGGATAAAAGAGAGTATATTTACTGTTTCCAGATCACCACCTCTTTCTGGTTTTGAGATGAGAAAAAGAGAAACTCAGGTCAGAAGTTTAGAAAGAGGAAATCTCTCAGGTTGGTAGCAGAAGTAATAAGACTGTATGACTTCTGTGACAATAAGTGACAGTACAAACAAAATAAACCTGCAACATTCAGGAACATAGCCAGCTGAACTTGGAATTACTTAAAATTTTAATTTTATACAACTGATAGTTTAATTTTTTTCTATTTTTCCAAATATTTTGCTTATACTTTCAAGAGGTGTAAGCAAAGGTGGTCAGTCTGAAAGAAAACACATGGAATTGGGTTCTATATTGAGGTGCTAGGCCTCATTCCATCACTACAGCCTTAGATCCATTTCTGTATTTCCCTAAACTTCAGTTTCTTCATCTTTGGTGTGATATGTTGGCTCAGATAATATCTAATTCAGGTATACATATTTCTACAAACTAAAATGATAAAACGTAATCTGAAATATTCATGTCTTCTAATGTAATTCTTTCACATTTGGAACCATGCTGACACCATCAGTACTAATAGTTCCTATAGTTCTAAAGTCCACAAGCATTACAATTTGCTAATTCTATGTAATCTTTTTAATTCATCTATTCTGCTAACATTTAAGATCATAAAAAAGTGAGTATGTAAATTCCAATTTCTAATAAGCAAACATTTGACCATGAAAGGTGATAGCTCAGAATTATAATTTCAGAAACGAATGAGCAAGGGAAAACAAAGGTGATACAAAGAGTTTACCTAACATGCACTACTACGGTGGTTACAATCCCACAGAATGTTTTCTACTGACAGAAATCATATTAACTCTAATATTAAACAAATAACTGCCAGGATTTCCAACGAGATGATCAGCAGTCATGAGCTCCTTCCTGAGTAGATCTTGAAGGGGTGCCAAAGAAGTGGTGTGGTTCTTGTGATCTTTCTGGATGTCAGCCCTATTGTGCCCCATGTAACTTGTGTGTTGGGGACAAATACTGACCTCAAATGGTCAAAGCATGGCCATTGAGCTGCAATGTCACATGATTGAAAATTTTTGAGCTGAAGGATGGTAGTAAATGCATATAATTATACAAACTCTATATAAATTTTTAGTTAGATTGTTTAAATATTTAATGGAGTGATTTTCAGGTACCATAAAAATGTCTAGTTATGCTTCAGCAGATATCTAGAAGATGGGAATCTTCTTATTCATCCAAGTTTATTAAACCACATTTTTCTATTTGTACTGTTTATATTTGGAAAGGTATTAGAGCCTTCTTACTTGACTTTGGTGGGATAATACCAGACTTTTATGAATCTCAGCATCATAGACAATTTAATAGTTTTGTTCCTTTTATATTATTTCAGTCCTTTCAAATAGCTTTGTGCTTTATACTCTACTATGAGTCAGATTTAGAGAATTTTGATTCTTAATGTCGTAACTAATTGGAGAGAGTAAGAAGTGTCAATGAAATAACTCCTGAAACTTTTTCAGTTTTCTGAGGCACAGTTCTCTGGAAAATACTATAAGAGTAAGGGTAACTGATGGTATTTTTTCTACTATAGCTATATGCCAGTCACTTTGGCTTTCCTGAGCTTCAGTAGCATGAGTTGAGAAAGCCAGAATGAGTCTCCAGTATCACTGACATCTAATGATTCATGCCAAAAATAAATGGACATGATTACAATTTTTTGAAACTTGTTAAAATGGCTTATCATTTGTCAAAAAATGAAGATTCTCTTTAAGCTTCTGAGTTATTGAAGGTAGGAGAGTGGAAAAAAAGTACAAATGTGTTCATGTTTTTATTTTAATTTAATTAATATTTAAATAAGATTAGGCTGGTTTTTTTGCGCCTGCCAGCTCTGGCATGTCTCCATTTCTTTTCTCCCTTGTTTCTCTAATAAACTTTGTTTTAAAACTTTAAAATAAATAATAAGATTAACAATATTTATTTCCATTACAAATACAATCAATCTTCATTTTAAAGCATTAAAAATGACAGAATATTATAGCAATAAATAAAAGTTGCCAATATTTACCAAAACAAAAATGAACACTGCTGACATTTTAGAATGGAGGTCTCTAGTTTTCTTTCTGTACCATCATATGCACAAATACACATACTTATTTTTATCTTTAACAAAACTGAGATATCTTCTTACTGTTTGTAATCTGATTTTGTCATTTTGAATTCACTTTGAATATTTTCTATTTCATTAAATATTTCTCGGCAATATGAATTCAAATAGGTGTAGTTTGTGCCTTCATATGGACAAACTATAATTTATGTATTCGATCTCCTTTTATTGTGAAGTAACTTTGTTCCAAATTTTTACCATTACAAATAATGATAAAATCAATATTCTAATAGAAGAATACTTTTGCAAATATGTCATTATTTTTCATTTAAATTTTCAAAGTTAAATTCCTAGGTCGAATGCCAAAAATGATTTTTTAGGACTTTGATACATAAATATATTGGAATATTTTGAAATATATTTAATATAGAGTGATAGAAAAAAATGACTTCTGGAGATACAGAGCAGGAAAAAAAAGTGTTCCAATGAGAGAATCATTTTCCAAGTATTGTTAGAACTTCAGATTAGAGTCATAGTCTAAATCTCAATTCAGTGTCTTTATGTCTTTCCTTCCCTCTGACAAAGAGTTCTTTTCGTATTATTATATTTTCAATGATAAATTAAGGAAGTCCACAAAGAACATAAGCATTGGCTCTGTCCCTCCAAGGAGACTGCAGTGGGGAGGAAGTCAGTATGCTGTAGCTATCTGTGTACCAGCATGGGTCCAAAACAGACCCAGACTCAGCACTCCTCACATGCTTTCTGAAGACAGAGCTAGTGGAGTGAGACAGTCCTTTCCTCCCACTGAAGCTATCTTATCAGTTTCTGCTCCTGATCCCCTGTGGATGCAGGGGAATTGTTAGCATAAACCCTCCCATAAACAACTCAGTCAACTGAAGTGCCAAAATTAACCTTCTTAATTTAGCACTTTGATTTGAAAGCCACCTTCTCTCTCAGTTCCAGGTAAGGTATTTATAAAAGTTTTTACTTATCTGACAGAGTCCAGCCTCTTACAAATAACTTCCTCCTCCCTTTTGGAAAAATTTATTCAGTGGCATGCCTTCTTGAGCAATGAAGAAAATCGTCCCTGGACAAAGGGTATCAGGAATTACCTGAAATGGAGGGACTCCAAATGAGAGGACACTGATTTCATCAAATGCAACATCTAAGGAAGTCATAAGACAAGAGTCATCTAGGGAAGTCACTAAAACCATCAATACCTCATGTTTATTGAATAACTGTTATGGTATGTCTGGCACTGTCTAGGGGCCTGAAAGAAAATGATTTAAATTGGAAATTCACAACTGTTGCCCACTCACAGCTTCTGTGCAAATCAGAGCCAAGTGAAGTTAGAGCTAAAAGAAACATTAGATATAATCTATTTCAATCTTTCAAAGATAACAGTATATTGGGCACACAAGTTCTGCATCTTCAGTATTGTAGTCTTACAAGATACTCAGCATGCCGGGCAGCATGGTTCATGCCTGTAATCCTAGAACTTTGGGAGGCCAAAGTGGGAGGATTGCCTGAGTCCAGGGGTTCAAGACCAGCCTGGGCAACTTGGCAAGACCTCATCTCTACGATAAATCAAAAAATGAGCTGGGCATGGTAGTGCCCACTTGTGGTTCCAGCTACTTGGAAGGCTAAGGTGGAAGAATCGCCTGAGCCCAGCAGGTTGAGGCTGTGGTGACCGGGAGCATGCCACTGCACTCCAGCATGGGCAACAGAGTGAAACTTGACTCTAAAAAAAAGATGATCAGCACAATCAACACAAGGTTTAACCAGGCTCCATGCTCTTTCAATTACTAAAGAAAAAATAAAACATTTTGCTACATGTATGCTTAATATATCAGTTATTCTTGTTCACAAAGTATAGGTAGTATATCTAAGGCATTACTCTATCAGAAAGCTTGGAGTAACCATTTAACACACACACACACACACACACACACATATATATATATATATATATTTCTATATGACAAGGGGAATCTGCTACAATAGCGACTGTCAGCCTTTGGGTATAATCATTTTGTTAAATTCACAGGGGTTGCCTTAATGAAGAAAAAAATAGATCAAAAGTAGTCAAATATATGAAAGTGACTTTTAAAACTATAAAGCACTCCTTCCATATGAGATTAATGCTTTGAACAAAATCAGTGTAAAAGGATAGCATGTCTACCATAATTATTTACCTTACTTGTTTCTCATTTATGATGTTCATCATATAATCAAGGATCATAACGAGCTGTGAAGGTCAATGGCCAACTGTACCAAGATACACTGAAAAGATATCAGAACAACTTGGAAGACTGGGGCGGAAGGATTGCCTGAGCCCTGCACATGCCGCTGCACTCCAGCCTCGGTGACAGAGACTCCAACTTAAAAAAAAAAAGAAAAAGATATCCGAACAAAACTCATCAAGGAAACACACTGACACAGCATTGAGTCAGATAAAGCTCTTGGAACTGGAAATCAAGAAACATGAGTCATTATTCCAGTTCTGACTCTTTCTGTTTGACCTTGAGCAAGTCACTTCCTTGTGTAGACTTTTCTTTCTTTGCTTTGCAAAATGAGGGCACTTAGAGAAGTTGGTTCCCCCAGGTGCTAATGCTCTTGAGCTTAAGAATTGTACTGGTATTTACAATCAGAAAAAGAAAGAGGCGGGGATCTCATTCTGAATTTAGAATTGAACAGGAGGACCATGAGTTTCCCAGAAGTAGGAAAGATAAATTTGATTAAAGACATAATGCAACATTGAAGGCAAAGTAACTGTGCCTCTGCCCATTGCTGAGTGACAGGCTCCACGGGTGGCCCTGCTGGCCCTGAGAAGACAAAGTATATTTGTAGTCAGCATGGAACAGACTGCAGGTCAGAAACAAGCCCCTTTGGCCACACTTGAATGACTGGATAGCAGCCTTGTCAGACGTGTCTGGTCTTCAGGGCCGATACCAGTGATCGGCATATGCTGGCCATCTCTCCCACCCTTAAAATTCTAGACATTCAGGAAGAATGTCTGTAGTTTAAGGATTTAGAAGTCAGTCACTGGATGTGCTCAGATTTTGCCAGACAATTGTGCTGCTCAAATGCAAACTTCTACTACTTGAATGTCAAAACATACTTCTGGACCTCCCCTGTGCCTACTTTGTACTTCTGAGCAAAAAACTTAAAACTTCTTAGACTCAGTCCTGAAATTTATGCTAACTAATTTTGGTATCCTGGTTTGTATCCTTGGCATTGATAACAAAGAGAAGCTCTATTTGCTTTAATATAAGTCTGTTCAAAAGGAGCCCTTAATTATCTACTGTTAGTTGGAAATCTCTTTCTTCCTAAATTCCCTGACCAGCACAAATTTATATGGAAAAAAAATCCTGATGAGAATTTAACAGACATATCCTATTCCCAAACTCGAACATACACAAACTTAGAAATGAAGGGAAAGAAAAAGGAAAGTTTTAATAAATATGAATTTGTGCAACTTTATAAATAAAAATGCAACTAATTTTTCAAAATTATAGAATCATGGAGTTGATAAGTAAGGACCATCTTCTCTAAGTCTTTCAGTTAGACAACAAAAGCCAGGACTCAGGACACTAAAACTGACCTCTGATAGTCAGTCAGCTACTTAGATGCTAAAACCAGAATTCAGAGTTCAGATCTTCATAACTTATTTACTTATTTGAAGTTGCAAAATCCTGAAATGGAGCCTATGTCTTTATTATGCAATTATACAAAAGTTAAAAAAAATTACTTTCAGGGGAAATTCATAAATGTTACTCTTTTGAGGGGAAATATGTCACTTCAAATTAATTTTAGGGAGATTGACTTTAAAAACTAAGAGCCAGGATATTCCTTAAAAAATATACTTTTTCCCATTAGAATTGTATAATGAGAAGTTCACATAATTAAAACTTCTCTGGCAGGTATAATAAAAAGCCATCTGGTACCTAAAACTGTGAACCAGGACCCTGAACATTTTTCTCCCTGGAGAGCTCCGAAGACTGTAAGAAGCATGGGAGAGAAAGTGGCCCAAAGATTAGAATGTAACACGATTTAGAATGATAAGGATAGGCACCACAAAAAGAACTCTAAAACAAAGTGATCAAAGATCAGATACAGTAGCGTGGTTAGTCATCTCACAGATGTGTTGCAATTTGTTCTGGAGACTTGGAAGGAGAATGTGGCTAGATCCCACAAATCCCTCACCACAGCTGGAAAACCAAATTCCTATCAAACAATGCAATGTGTAATCATTGCTCACATATATCTCTCAGATACATGTACACATACACATAACAAAATGAAGTATTTAGACTAATATATACTGACTGTCAAAACAATGATGTAGAGAGCAGAAAAAGACAAGAAAAGGAGGAGAAAAAAAGAGAATAACATTTGGGTAGGAAGTTCTGTGGGTCAGGTAATTTTTGTGTATAATTACATTTAAATTTCTCAAGAGGCAGGTAAAGCAGCAAGTACTATTCTCACATTGCCAATAAAGAGACTGAAATTCAAAATGTTTTTTAAAATGAAAACCTGCCCTAAGTTATAAAATCTAGTAAGTGATAAGAGTCAGAACTCAGACCTCCCTGTATTTGACTTGGAGAGGAAAAAGAGAGTTCTGTGAACTAGGATAGTTAAAATCCTCATGTGATTTGACCATGGCCTAGTAGTAGAAAGATCAGCAATGATTCTAAAAGAATAAACATGATATTAAGTACAGGAAAATAATTAGTAGGTAGATTAGATAGATAGATGATAGAAGATGGATAGAAAAAAGTTTTTAAAAATTCCCTGGAAAACTAAGCTGCTGGTTAAATTTAAATTTATAATAGATAGTTCAAGCTCCCACTTTAGTGAGTTTTCTTTCAGGAAAAGTGTTACCTTTCTATGAAAAGTATAGATTTTAAAAATTGTAGTTTCTATGCCCGCGTTAAGCCAACACTACAGAATGTGAAAGAGAACTGACTCTAAGGTGGCCACCTTCTGGAATTCATGTCTTTCTATAATCACTGCCCTTGAGTCTGGATGAGACCTGAGACTTGCTTCTAATTAGCAGAATACAGCAAAGGTGTTGAGACATCAAGCCCCTTATTATGCTACATTATATAAGACTCCGTGATGTGAGCCACCTTGCTCTTTCTTTACTGCTGTCCTTGAGGAATCTAGGGGCCATGGTGTAAACTACCTTCAAAGAAGATCGAAGGACAGAGAACTGTAGACAGCCTCTTAGAGCTGAGTGTTGCCTCCAGCCAACAGCAAGCAAAAAACAAACAAACAAAAAAATCACAAGTTCTATAGCTGAAAGGAAATGAATTCCACCACTAACATGAATAAATTTGGAAGTAGCTTCTTCTACACTCGAGCCTCCAGTTGAGATGGAAAACTGCTGACATCTTGATTACAACCTAATGAGACCCTAGAGCAGAGAACCCTAGCTAAGCCATATCCAGTCTTCTGACTCACAAAAACTGTGAGATAACAATTTTGTGTTTTTTAAGCTACTGCATTTTTGGTTAATTTGTTATGCAGCATGGATAACATGCTCTCCTACGTTGGAAACTCTCAAAGAGCTTTACTTATTACGGAATCTCCTGCCTAATGCTATTTGTTGTTTCTAGTTACATTTATAACAGTGATGATTCTTAATGGCAATTAATAAATAATAAATGAGTTAGCAATTTGCTCAGCTGTTGCTAACACATGTGGTTCTCATTGGATACAGCTTCCAGGAATAATTACTCTCAGTAGCATCTCTAGACTATATCTCTTTGTGTTTCTTCTGCCCTCAAATAGCTCCTGGTACTTTCAACCATGACCCTTTCAGTACCACCATTAGGCAGCAGGTCAGACCAGAGTCCCTGCTTAACCATGGTTACCATATAATTTATTGTCCAAATTGGAGCACTCTTAAGACAGAAAAGAGTGCTATCAAGAAATGGCCTGGTACAACAAGCACAAACCTGGACTCTCTCACACAAACCAGTATGTATGCTTAATAGTCCCAAGTAAGCTTCATTAATAAGGGCGCTTCAGACCAACTCAAAGTCTTTGGATTTGTTCTAAACTGAGAACTTCAAGTGATATCACTCTTAGAGCTATTCCTGTGATATAATAGATGATGAAGCATAGATCCCCTATGGCTACATTAATAACAAGCTTCTGGCAAGTCAATGAATCCTCAGTACAAAACAAAATGACTGGAATACATTTGGCACCACTTAGTATCTCTTAATTGAATAAATAAAGGTATGACTAAGTGTTCCTCCTATAATGGACATTGTTGCTACTCTACACCACAATGTAATCACTACCAGTTATTGATCAGAATGACTAAAATAAAGATATTACAATACTAGATGGTGGTAAGGATGTAGAGCAATTAAAACGCTCATAGAAAGCTGGTGGGTAAAAAAAAAATGGTGCGGATGCTTTGGAGAACCATTTAGTCTCTTCTTGTATGGTAAGCATACACTTGCCACACTGCCCAGCACTGCCATTCCCAGGTTTTTACCCAAGAAAAACTTAAACATATATCTTCACAAAGACTTGTACACATAAACTCATAGCAGCCTTATTCACAATAGTAGAAAACTAGAAACAGCCCAAATTCTAAAGAAAAGATGGGCAAGTTGTGATATAAACATACAATGAAATGGTGGTTCACAGTAAAAAGGAATAAAGTACTGATATACACAATCCCATGAACAATCTCACAAACTTAATTCTGAGCAAAACCAGACATAAACTTAATTTATCTAAAGTTCAAGAATTTGAAAGACCGGGGTTGTTTCTGTGTTACAGTTAAAAGAAATTGTCTCAAAAGAGACACAAGGATACATTCTGGAGTTATGGAAATGTTTTATATTGTAAAAAGAGTGTTAGTTAAACAGGTGCATTACTTTGTCAAAAATGTACAGTTAATATGTATGCATTTAATGCATGTAAATTTTACCTGTTTTACAAAAAAGGACTATAAAAAAGAGCAAGATAAAATATATCTTGTTTTGAATAGAGTTAATTTTAAACTCACTTGAGGATTTTGCTTTACGTTATTGATATTTTAGCATCTTAAATAAAAGAGATGACAGCCTCGGAGTTCTGCATGAAATTAGAATCCCCTCTACTGTGTCGTTCTTGCCACAATGTTGAGAGGGATATTGACATAAAATGTGTGCAGATCAGGAAAATCTGAATGACCAAGAATGTGAAAATCATGTGTTATATAAAATACTGGAAGGAAATTGGTTTATTTTTCTAGAAAAAGAGAAGATTAGAGGAACTATAATAGCTACCTGCTAGTGTTTGAAAATTTGGAATTTGGGAGTAAGAATATATTCTATGAGGCCTTAGTGGAGAAGAACCAAAAAAACAAGATAAATTTGGATACATATGAAACAGTTTTGCAACACAGCCATACTGCAGAGGAACAACTAGCTTGGTGAAGTACTAAGTTCTCCATCAGTGGAGTAGAAAGCAGAGTCTTCAGCCATATTTTGTCCTGAATATTTCACAAGAAACTGCTGCATTGGAAAGAGATTGGTCCTCTCTGTTTCTGAGCCATCACAGTTCTGTTTGTGGAAGCTTGAAATCTTAGATTTCATGGGTTTCAAATCTTGATAGGACTCGAAGGTGATATATGATGCACATTAATCAGTACCAGTAGAATAAAACAGTACTGTTTCATTAAAATTTTTATGGCAATGGCTTTCACTACGAATTTAAAGTGTGACTTTTAGACAGCCCAAACTTCTTGTCCCATGAACCAGATAGTCTCCATACAACTATAGATTCTTTATATTAGACCTTGAAATAACAGTCAGATTCATTAGCTCCTGAGTAATCTTGTACTCACATTTTCTAATTTTTGTTGTTGTTGTTCTTATTGCTATTTTTCCAAAAGAAAAAAAAACAACAACTTGTTTTTAAAATGTGTTTACCCCAATAGAATAATGGAGATATCATAATTTTTTCAGTCTTGCACAATTTTCAGAGGAAGTATCCGATGAACCTAATGAGAAATTATTTTTACAACAGAGTTGAGTGTATTTTAAGTTCCAGGGCATTAGATAGAAATTACTGGATCCAATAAGGTGCCTTCTTACATCAAACTTGATGTGATAGAAAAACATTTTATTAAAGCCATAGATCTTAGGATTGATTTATATATATATAATTCAATTTGTAGATTGTACACAGTCTGTAGTCTTCCTCAATTTTCTTTCACATTACCTTTTTTAACCATGTCAATGTAATTGTTGGAAGCTTCTTAAGCAGAAGGGCATAGGCTGAAGAAAGGAGCAGTTGTAAAAATCAGTTCAAATATTGCTCTCATAAAATTTTAGTGAATACATTCAAAATTACAGGTTGTATATTTCATGTCTCCATGAAGACTTTCCTCCATTAGTAGGTATAATTGAAAATGATCTCTGTGTGAGTTCCATAAACCACTTTAGAAAGAAGATGCTTCTTTTTTCTTTAAACTTAAGAAAAAATTGTTTAAGTGTTTTGCACTTGAATATTCAAAGAAAAGAGTCATGAAGATATTGTAAGCTATTACCAGTGGAAGATTTTCTTTAGATTCGACTTAAAATGCAATATTTTCTATTTGCCCTGTGTATTTTCCTTAAACAGTTGATAGATTTGAGCTTATATAATAATCTCTGTAGAACCTCTTATTCAGAAAAAGAAAAACACCACCACCAGCACATGGTTTGAAGTAAAGAAGAACTTCTGGAATGGCAAATAGTGGGTACATTTTTGGAAAACCTAAGGAAAAGAGTAAAAAAAAATTCTTTTAAGCCTTATTTAAATACAGAACACATTCTTATTGGTGAGATATTTTTCTTGTGGTCTTACTAGAAGGCAAGGTGTGCTTGAAACTGCAGCTTCTTCTAAACTCAGTGGGTCTGTGGAAATAATTTCAAGCCTCTTTTCTTCACAGATGTTCCTGCACTATATTCCCTGTATTTGTGAATCTTTATGATGCTAATGATGACCCCTCACATGCATTTCATGTAAAAATATCACCTCCATTTAGACTCAAGAAAGATTCTACTTTGCTATTTCAAGCAGGGTATCCATAAAAGCCGTTCATAAGTCATAGCAAGTACATCACAGAAACACAACATCTAAATTTTTAAAAAGCAAAAGAAAAGCACTTTTCAAAAGCCCCTCCCAAAAAACTCTGAATAGATTGAGGGCAGTTTAGAAACATAAGCACACTGAAGCCATACTGATTTATATTCTACTACAATGTTATAAAATTTGTAATGACAACTTGACAGGTCCACCTGAAAAAAAGTTTTCCGTGTAATTAGGTAGTATAAACAAAATTGCTGGAATAAATCAACTGTACAAATTAATTTTTCAATATTAATATAGAGGCAAATGTTTGGTCAACTTCAAAGGCATCTGGTACTCAATAGACTCAAACACTTATAATCCTCCCTTTTCGAATTTGGTCTTTTTTTTTTCGGTTTCCTTGATCTCACTAAATAAAACCAGAATCCATCATTTCCCATGACAAAAGTCATGGTTTATATTCCCAATATTCCCCATTTCAAACTATTTAACAAAGCTGTTCTAATTCATATACTAAGTGGCTCTTGTGCCTATCTATGACTTTCCATCACCACTACCATCATCACCACCCTAGCCTGAACGATTATCATTCCTTTGTCTATACTTCCACAATGATTTATAACTATTTCCCTTTCCCCTTTTTTTCTTACAATAGCTAAAAATAACTTTTTTGAAAGGTCACCCAGTCTATACCTCTTAATCCTTTTACTAGCTTCTTATTACCCCTAAGATAAAGACAGACATCTATAAAGTCATCTACAAGACCAACATTATGTGGTCTAGTCCTGCTCACATCTTTATCCTTTATCTAGAACCATTTTCTTTTAGCTTTTGGGAAAGAAGTGAGGACCAAAGGGAGGTCTAAACTTTACCTGTACAATGATCACTTGTATTCCTAAATCTGAATTGTACCCCACATCATTAACCTTCTCTCCCAAAAGCCAGAAGAAAATGGTTCTAGGTAAAGGATAACCCATTTCCCTGAGAAAGGTCTTCCACTTTAAGTGACACTCCTAGCCTTCTGTGCTTCCTCACGTATTTTACAAGTGATAGGTGGGCATCATTGATTCCCACTTCTACCTAAGTAGAGCTCATCTAATAAAAGGTTAGCATCGGGAGTTGCTCTTTTTTTCTTCCATATCTTTTCTTTCCTCTTCGCTTCAATCCTGAGTAGGTGTGCTTACTTGCACATTCAACTTTCATGCAGGCAGATTATTCTGAGGTGTAGATGGGACAAGGAAAGAAGAATTGGTACATTAGAAAACACATCTGCTCCAGATCTCAGTTGATCATTCTGTCAAGTTATGAATATGAGTCACAGAATTCATATCTTGATCTGCCATCTCTGCCTTTCTTTACTGGTGCAGAGTTAGTTTGAGGAAGAGACATGTATTCTCTATTAACCACCAAGCCCTGTACCAGGGTTTTCTTTATTCTTTCCTCTCCAGCTTCCTCACTTCTACTAGAGATTATTTTCCATGCTGTTTCTTCTGCCCTGAACACAATCCCCTTCTCTTATCACTTACCATATCACAGTTCAAGTCTTTCCTTTTTTCTCTTTATAAACTCTCTTTTTATAGTCTCTCTCAGTAGAGTCATACTATCACAGTGGCCAGTTCATACTTCTTTTTAGTAATAATTTATGTAATATTCATCTTTTTCACTATTCTAGAAACACTCTGAGGGCAAAGACTAGTTTATTCCACACTGAATCCCTATGGCCTTACACAGTGACCCTTAAATATTTGTGGATTGGCTCAATGAATGAACGCATGTCCAGCACTCTTACAATAATTAAAATAATTTAAAAAAATCAAATTGATACACTCCCTATAACTCTGTACACCATGAAGTTAATCAAATAAGCTTAGAAAGTTGGAAGAAATTTTTGGTGAATTTATATTCACCAAATATTTCATAATTCAGACATTTTCTATTTAGCATAGCAGCCCCCATATACACACACTATTTCATATTGGCAAGGTTCTACTTTATGTTAATAATTAAATATGAGGAATGCCAAAGGAGAGTACTAGGAAATACTTCATCAATTGATTCATAAAATATTTAAGTGCCTGTTTTACATTTGGATAAATGCTTAACTTCTGACAGGTGAACTTTATTTTTTTTTTAAATGAAGAGAAAGTCTGTATCATATGACAACCTTTGGTATTAAATGAGATAAAGTATGTAAACTTGCCTGTACATCACCTGCTTCTTTTATGTACTCAGTGATGTTTTTTCTTATTTATTATATAACTGAACACCCTTTTAGTTGATCTTCACAATAACCAGGCAACAGAACACTTATTTTCATTGCTTCTATTTCACATATCAAAAATGTCAGAGTTTGAAGATCTTGTCTAATGACACCCAGAAATTATTAACATACACAGAATAAAAAGTCCATTTGCATAATTTCTACTCTACTATATAATTGTTTTTAATAAGAGATATGTGGTCAGAACTTACAATGGTACAACCTAAGTCTTATCAGGTTTCAGAAGAGAGATAGGCGTTACTCTCCAGTATCTATGGAGATAACCTTTGGCATTTACTCTCCAGTATCTGTGGAGATAACCTTTGGCATTTACAATCAGCTGGGATAATACATTTTTTTTTTCTGGATTCCAAAGATTTATAAGTAAAATAACCTTTGCAATTAAAGCAAAACAAATTAACAAACTAAAACAATAATTATATTGAGATTAAAGGTAAGAAATAAAATACCAAAAGGGAAACAACAAACAGTCCCATTAAAAAGTTGAAAAAAGACATGAAGCCGGGCTCGGTGGCTCAGCCTATAATCCCGTGCCTTGGGAGGCTGAGGTGATTGGATTGACTGAGGCCACGGGTTCGAGACCTGCCTGGGCAACTTGGCAAGACCTCATCTCTACAATAAATTAAAAAAAAAATTAGCCAGGGGTGGTGGCACACGCCTGTAGTTCCAGCTACTTGGAAGGCTGAGGCAGAAGGAGCTCCAGAGACCAGCAGGTCGAGGCTGCGGTGGCCGGGAGCGGCCACTGCACTCCAGTCGGGGCGACAGAGTGAGACTCCAACTCAAAAAAAAAAAAAAAAAAAAAGACATGAATAGAAACTTCTCAAAAGAAGACATATGAGCAGCCAACAGACACAAGGAATAATGCTCAGTCTCACTAATCATCAGAGAAATGTAAATCAAAACCACATTGAGATACCACCTAACTCTTAAGAATGGTCATCATTAACAAAACAAAAACAACAGATGCTGGTGAGTATGCAAAGAAAACGGGATGCTTCTACACTGTTGGTAGGAATACAAACTAGTTCAACCTATATAGTAAACAGTGTGGTGATTTCTAAAAGAACTAGAAATTGACCTTCCATACGACTCAGCAATCTCCCTTCTGGGAATATACCCAAAGGAACTTAAATCACTCTGCAATAAAGTTACCTGTACATACAGTTTATTGCAGCACTATTCACAATAACAAAAACATGGAGCCAACCATGCTACTCATCAAAACTGGACTGGATTTTAAAAAAATGTGGTACACATGCATGGTAGAATATTACACAGTCATAAATAAGAACAAAATTATGGACTTCATAGCAACTTGGATGGATGTAGAGTATATCAAACTCAGTGATCTATTTAAAAAACAAAGAACTGAATACCACATATTCTCACTTATAAGTGAACCCTGAACAAGAAAGAAAGGGATTGGCAGTAGTGGGGCACTGCCAGGAGAGGAGGGGGCACATAACATCAATAAGGTTACCTGATCTTAAACCTGGTGAAGTGAGGACCAAAGGGAGGTCTAAACTTCACCTGTACAATGACCACTTGTGTTCCTAAATCTGAATTGTACCCCACATCATTAAAAGAGAAAAGAAATAAAATATACAGACATATTTTGCCTTTAATTTTTTTATTTGCTTCTTGAAATATCTCCCCTTTTTGTTGTAGCTATTTTATTTTATATGTTGGGGTATTTTCTAACTCTTGCCTCTGAATGATCTTTGCTTCTCCAGATACTCCATATATAGATTTTTGCAATTACCACCCTCCCACTTCCTACCACTACATTACTCAGATGTCTTATATCCTCCTTATCACTTTCCCCAACTTTCATTGGCATCTTCTTCTCTGTGTCCTTAACAATGAGACTTCCTTGTTATTCACTTGCTTAATTTATGTATATTTTACACAATATTCCTCGCCAAGACATCTGGTTCCTTCCAGTCATTAAAGACATATGGGAAGAAAGAATATTCATATCTCCAATGAAAAACATTTAAGTGGTTATAATAAATAAACTAATTGAAATTCTCCATGGCTTTCTCTTTCTTTTGCGCTCAACTTATCTCTTATCACTTAACATTTTCCTGCCTATATCTGTCCTCATTTCTCAAACATTTGCTGAGTACCTAGTATGTTCCAGCCTTTATCTCACTGGGATTGGAAATGTGGAGATGCAAGATGAGAGAGAGAGAGAGAGAGAGAGAGAGAGAGAGAGAGAGAGAGAAGGAGAGACAGAGTATATGTTTGTGTATATGTATATGTATATGCATTCATTTGTGTATGTGTGCTTTCCTTGTCTTCAAAAATGAGAAAAGAAACAATAGTAATTAAAAATATCAATGAGAAAAAACTACAATCGAGTTCTTTCTCTGATGACCCTTAAACATTATTTATTTGGTTGAACCATACAAAATTGCCAATATTCTACTGTTTATGACCAAAAAAAATGGCCTTGCCATATTTTTCAACATAATATAAGCATTAAATCCATTTGTCAAAATGTGAAAGATGTATTTCTCCCAACCAAACACAGCAGTTTTTGCCATTATAAACTCAGATAACGGAATTGTTCTACTTTTTAAATAAATGAATGGAATTGACCTGTTTGAAGGCAGATGATGAATGAATGGTGTTGACCTAATGTGGCCCTTCCACAGAAGCATTTTCATTTAAGCAAACTTTTCTTGCAATGCTACTTTACTCACTTATGAAAGCTAATATTAATATAAAGTCAAAGTACAGTGACCCAATAATTGGTCACCTCTCCTTGCCCTCTTCATGTGGGATAGGGTGCAGAGAAGAAGAGAAAATTCTGCTTGTCTGCTTTCTAGCACACACACTGTCACATTCCCCCTTCCTCCCCCTTCTGGCTCACCTCTCTCTCTGATTGTGCTCCAAGGCAAGCTTAAGCAAATGATCTTTTTCCCCCACAGTCAGGCAACATTTATTCTAACCAACATTTACCCAAATCGATACATTTTAATTGAAACTAATGGCAGTTAGCTTAAACCAACAGATTTTTCACTGGCCTAAGTACATTAAATCAATGTATTTTTCAAAATTGCTATATCTTATGTAAAACAATGCATTTTCATTTTATCCAGGCCCCTTTTTTATTCTACTCTAATCTGCCAAGTTAAAGAGTCAGACTGAAGTAATAGATTTCTTTTTTTGTACTAGCCTTAAGATCTTGAACAAAAAAACATATTAATCATTCAGATATATGAATTCAATTTCATTCAGTTTAATGTAACAGACATTTATAGAGCACCTACTGTTTGTGAGATACTGTGTTTGACATTCTGGAGGGTATAAAGTGATTAAGATAGAGTTCCTGCCCATATAAACTCATAATTTAGTGGTAAAAACTTCCATGGACAGAATTAATTATAATATAAGACAAGCAGCTAGGGAATTGTAATGAAGGACAATCTTAAGTGTGACTGAGGTATTCAGGAGACATGAAGAAAGTGGCATTTGACCTCATCTTTGAACAATGGGTAACTGTAGCGGGAAGAACACGCTAGACAGATTGGCTAGATTGAACAATATAATAGTTATGTAATGCCAGCTTCAATAGCCAATACATCTTATATTTTCAGTAACTTAACAAAACAGAAATTAATTTCTCACTCACATAACAGACCACAGTGGCTATTTCTGATCGGAAATCAGTTGTTCTTAACTTAAGGATTTGTCTTTTTAACTTGTGACTCCAACATCTCCAGAACTCTAAGCATCTGCTTTCAGCAAGTAGAAGAAAAAAGAGCTTGGAAAAGGCACATCTGCTTCTTAACAGCCTTAGCCAAGGAGTGATAACAACCACTTCTACTTACATTCCATTGGTGAGAAATGGTCTCATTATCATACCTTGATGCAAATGGACTGGAAGCTGTAAATCTTTTCTGGGAAGACACATCCCAATGACAACCATATTCTATGGAAGGAAAAAAGACACGAATTTAAATGGACTGCTAGATACCTGGCAATCAAAGACACCAAATGAGAAACAGAGGGTTATGAATGTGGCATAGAAGGAATATGATGACTATCTTAGGTGATAGGCAAAATCAGAGTAAAAGGAGTGTTCTATATCGCACTAAAGTGTTGATTTTGCACATAAATGGGAGTCACTAGAGGTTTCTGAAAAAATATTTTCATAATCCTAACTATTTATTAGTGCCTCTAGCAAAATAACACAAAAATGAAAATAAAAATACAGTACACAAGGGACAACAGGAATACTGCACTAATTGTGGACCTTTTGTATTGTTATCTTACCTTTGGGGGATGTCTCAGTTTCTTCTATACAACAAGATACTTGGCATAGTCCCAAGATATGTTATATTACCACTATCCTTAATAAATCTAACCCATCCCCTCTATCTGTATTAATAAGCATTTCTATGGGCCAAATATTGTTCTAATTCCGGGGATACAGGGTTGTAAAAAACATACAAAGTTTGTTCTCTCATGGATCTTACATAGTAGGGGAGGAACCAGACAATTTATATATATATATATATATATAAATAAAATGTATTTACATATATTTACATTGATTAATATATTTATATAGAGAGATATGCATGGCCAAAAAAGTATATACACTTTAAGTCATGTCATCTATGTATTACTTTTCACAACTGAATTGAATTATGGTAGAAATTTTGTAGTATGATGTTTACTCAAAAGATGTTGTTAATCAAATGAATGCTAGCATCACCATGAGACAGGCAAAATAGTCAAAGAAAATGGCGGAAGCATGATTGCTGTTTGAGGAGCACAAGACCATTCTGAGGTGATATTTGACTTAACACCCCTTGACTCCTATCTATAGGGGAACTTTTAAAGAATGTGGTGTACCATACAAAACTGGTTACACTGGCAGTACTTCAGGAAGAAATTGAAATGGCATGTGCAGCGATACAAGTTGACACCGGTCAACGTTGCTCAAGCAGTAGTTTGCTGTAATCGGAAGTGTCTGGTAACCACTTTGAGTACCTCTTGTAATTGCAGTAATCAAACATGACTTGTATTCATCTTCTGTCAAAGGTATACAGTAAGTATTACAATTTTAATATGATTTTTTCCTTTCGTAAAATGTGTATATATTTTTGGCACCCTTTGAATAATAGTTACTTATATACAGAGAGAGAGCTATATATCTATTTTCATATAGAACTTTTATGAGACAATCTTACTTTGGATATATACACATATATATGTTTTAGTCTTGGGAGACAGATAAATGTCTTGGAAGATAAATATATGTCAGTAGATATATGTGTGTATCTGTATACATATATGTACATATCTCTCAAGTAAGTCCTATAAAATAAATAAGGCAGAGCAAAAAATTAAAATAATAATTATCAAAGCAGTCCTCCCTAAAAGATGACATTTGAACTAATACTTAGAAGAATGGGGGAGAAAGGTATACAAAGAACATGGGGAAATAGGGTTAGTCGTAGAGAACAACCAAGAGTAAAGGATGCAAAGCTGAAGCTCATGGTATGCAGACACACAACAAAATCAAGTGTGTTCAGAGAGCAAATAATAATAATTGATTTGCAGAGATAACCAGTATTGAGATCATATATAGTATTTTGTGACTTAAAAAAGTTTTGTATTTTGTGGCTTGAAAGAAAATGTGTATAAATTAGACATTAATGCATAACAAAACACCCCAGTACTCATCTGAATAAAGCAACAACTATATTATTTTCTCATAAGTATGTAAATTGGCTGGCCAGTTCTATTAAACTATTTTGGGCTTTGTTGAACTTGGTTGAGCTTCCTCATAGCTATTCTATCACCTCACATCTAGCTGATCTCAATTAACTTTTGGAATATTTAGCTCCCCTCTAAATAGCTCTCACATTTCTCCAGTAGTATATACTAGACTTTTATTCAGAGACAAAGGTTCTAGAACACAAGCAGAAAAGCAATCAACCTAACACAATTTTCTCTTTTGGTCATAATTATTTTTTGTGTCTTCCCCATGCATAATGAGTTCATGGAATCCAAGGATTTCAAAAGGTTCTAACAATCATGGTGTCAGGCTTGGAGGCCAGAACTTTGTGTTCCGTCTCAGATCTGAATGTGTTTTTTTCTAATGCAGTTCCTCAATTTATTGTTCTCTGTGACTCTTAATTCTGCTTTCCAGAATAGCCTCCTTTTCTCACTGGCCATTTCTAAAGAAGTATCAGAAAATAATCCCTTCAGAAAACTTTCTTATTCTTCCTGTCTATAAGTTAGTAATTCAATGTCTTTCAATAGTCTCACTCTCTTTCAGTTTAACTGGAGGCATTTTTTGCTAATACAATCCCCTTAAAAATTTTGGGGCTTGTAATACACCTGATTTGAGTTGATACTAAGTCCAAAAGCCATGCCCACAATGATTTTCTAGATATCTCTTACTTTCTCTGACTCCTTGTTACTACAGGACCAGGTTTCTGAGTGACTATGCTTTCAAGATTCTTAGAAACATGTTTATTGATCTGATAGAAGATACCAGGAACTGCTTCAATTCCCCCTTATAGCCACAGCCTTAATTTAATCTCTGCTCTAATCTTTATTTTACTTTGAGAATCCTTTGCCTGAGAAAGAGACTAAAGATGAGAAATAGTTTTATTTTCCAGTATAGAAAGTACTGTTTCTGTTGCAAACTCGCTAGATCTTTCTTTATCTAACTTCTTTCCTGTAGTAACAAGTAAACAAGTATTAAGACCAAGCTGCCACTTTCAACATTCTCCATAGAAATCTAGTGACTCAAATCTCAAAATTCATTTCTATCTTCCAAGTTACAATAGGCATAATACAAATTACCTATTTCCTGCCTTCTATACCAACTGTACCATCATTTTTTTGTTTGTTTTGGTTTGACTTTTGGTCTCTGCCCATGACCTTGTCCTAAAGCTAATATTATATGTTTTATATTTGTTATGGCAGAACCCACTTCTTGTACTAAAAACTATTTTTAAAGGGGTTAGTTGGGAAAATAGAGCCACTATAAGAGTAATGGAAATAAGAAATTAAGTGTTACATTATTGTGTGACAATATAAAGAGGTGAAGATCTGTAAAGGAGAAGCCAGGGGATAAGAATAGCATTTCACATTCACTGAAATCTTACAAGCCAAGTTCACCTGGCTGCTGAAATGAAACCATGAGGGGAAGCATGAGGAAAGGTCTATGGAAACTCTGCCCCTGTGGAGACACTACAGCTACTGTGGGACCACAGGCGGCACCTGAGGGTGGCCTTGGGTCTGCTGTTGGTGAGCAGAGTCAATAGTTGAGAAGAAATGCTGGGCACGAAGTAGAGGGGAGGGAGGAGGTACACGTCCACCACAGAGTAAACACTTATATCTTCCAAAGACTAGTCATGTATTTATACGATAATTTTCAAATAAGCACTCTGTAAGAAACATTTACCTTAACAGTAGGGCTCATGGGTATAAAATACATCATTCTTTTACATGTAGGTGCTCACAACTGGACAAAGAGACAGAAAAGAGAAAAACAACAAAGCAACATGATGTTAACTGTGAAGAGGTTAAGAGATTAGCACAAGGCTAGAAGAAAATATCCGGGCCAGGAAAAGTGGCTCATGCCTGTAATCTCAGCACTTTGGGAGGCTGAGGTGGGAGAATTGATTGAGCACAGGAGTTGGAGACCAGTCCAAGCAACATAGTGTAACCATGTCTCTACAAAGAAAATTAAAGATTAAAAAAATTAGCCATGCATGGTGGCACATGCCTGTAGTCCCAGTTACTCAAGAGACTGAAGCAAAAGGATCATTGGAGCACAGGAGGTTGAGGCTGCAGTAAGCTGTGATTGTGTCACTGCACTCCAGCCTGGGTAACACAATAAGACCCCAACTCAAAAAACAAAATAACAGACACAAAAGATGACATCCATTTGTTCATTCACTCATTTAGCCAATATTTATAGAGTGCTTACTATGAAAGGCAGTATACTCCTCCCACCTCATGCTCACTATGTTACCTAAAGGGACATTGTCCACGTGTCTTCATACAGAGATATCAATTTTTTCTCCCTTCTCCCCCTTCAGTAAAATCAGAGGTAAACTCTGAGGCTAGAAGCAAATTAAAAAACTGTACTAATTCCAAGTGAAAAAGACCCGTAAGAATCCAAGCTTCGAGACACGGTAACATGGCGACGGCATAGGTGGAATTATGAGATTCTCCGAATGTGAGTTCCCAAAAAGACTCTTGCTTTCCTTCCCCCACCCCCCTGCCCATGCCAGCCGCCTTGGTCCGAGGCTTGGGGACCCTCGGTCCCACGCAGGGCCGGATATTGCGACCCACGGCTACTGCTGGGCATGCGGGAAGTCTTGGGTCTCAGCTCCCTCCCTGGCTACATCATCTCACCCAGACCAAGCCGCCGGTCACCCTGGGAGGATCTGAGCACCTGACCCTCAGAGAAACCAATTCCATTTCTGGCTGAAATACCCTGTGAGTGATCCAGGGCCACTTTTGCCGCTCACTGCCTGCCCTTTGGAGTTTTGGAGCGCTGGAGCTCTGGAGCTCTGGGCTCACCCTGGTTGAGGCACTTGGCGTGACCCCATACTTACGTAAAGGAACACCATATCATTAGGAGGTGCTGATCAGAGGTTCTCAGCTCCAGAGGAGGGAACTCCCAATCCCCTCCTCCACCCCAGCCCACTGGTAGTGCCCCAGATCTATTGCCCAAATGTGCAGCTGATCCCTGGTGCCTCCCACGCCACCACAGTCCATCATAGTGGATTGCCCAGGGACCCAAACAAGCGGAGAGAAAGGATCTGTGAAAGTAAAAGTGCCACCTCGGCCATTCTCCAGGCAGAGACTTGCATTGCCCTGCCCACCTACCAGCAGCCTCCAGCATGGTTCCCAAGGGACCAAACCTACATTCTGCTGCACAGAAAGATTGTAAGACAGTGGGAAATAGGTTCCAGTGGGCTCACACCAGTAGGTGGATGCTGGAATGGGCATATAAATTCTGAATCACAGCTTCCCCCTCAATTAAATCTCAAAACTGCAAAAAGTACAGCCCGTAGCCCACACTCCAACCTCAAAAGTGAACAAAGCCGGAGGACCCTCATAAGGAAGAACAGGAGATTGCACAAGCAAAGCAAAAGCAACCCCACCTTCCCTGAAAAACAGAATTAAAGAAGGGGAAGGAAAGGAGGACAGAGAGAGAAATCTACACAAATGAAGAAAAAACAAAAGAAGAATATGGATCTTTCCCAGACCCCTGGGAAGGCAGACACTGAGAAAACTGACTTCGGAATGCAAACAATGAAGAACCCCCAAAATGACTGGTATCAAACTACAAATCTAGATATCAAGACATTAATGGAGAGATTAAAAAGAATTGAGGAGAGTCAAGAAGAAACTAGGAAGGAGCTGATAACTGAGATTACAACAATAAAGAGTACTGTGAATGAAATAAATAACAAACTGATAAGCATGGAAAGCAGAAGTACCCAAGGAAAAGAAAGAATCTCAGAGCTTGAGGACCAAAATATAGAACTAATCCAAACTATTAAAAACACAGAAAACAAGCTCAAACAGACAGAACAAAACCTTCAAGAGATGAGTGACTACTTCAAGAGACTGAACC
>CAUYQG010195891.1:0-18261 GCA_963574415.1 Tarsius wallacei
ATCTTCAAATAGATTAATTCTGCTTTCCATGCTTGTCATCTTGTTATTTATTTCCTGGATGAAATTTTTTATTGCCAAAATCTCTGTTACAAGTTCTTTCAGTGTTGCATCTTGTCTTTCTTGAGTCCTATTCACTCTTTCCATCTGTTCCCTAATCCCTGTGGTATCCTGGGTACATTCATTGGTGATTTCCATTGTTTGGTCACCAAGGTCTGATTTTTCAGGAGTTTTGTCACTGGTATACTTGAAATTGCCTGAGGCCTTCCTTTGGTTTTTCCTCATTTGTGACAGATCTCTTGTTTTTCTCTTTACTGCTATTATTCAGTGTCATTGGGAGAGGCTTTCCCTTCTGATGTTTGCTCAGTCCTCTATTCTTCCCCGATCCAGGCTCTGGATTTGTTCTATTTTGAAATAGGATGGTGGATGGGAAGCTTTGCTGTCTCTCGTAGTTTTTGAAATTTGAATAGAATGGGGGATGGGGTGCTAGGAATCAGAAACTTTTTGCAAATTAAAATGTTCGCTTATTGTGGTATGTATTCCCTGAGACCCACTCCCCACCACCACTCTATATGACAATGCAAAGCAGAAACCAATGCAAAAGCAATTAAACACATACACACACACACACACACACACACACACACACCCCAAAACAAACTGGAATAACAACAAAGCAAAACAAAATAAACAACAACAACAACCAAAAAAACCCAGGAAAACTAAACACACGCCTAGCACAAAGTATATAGAGAAGAAAAACAGAAAAACTGGAGGAAAATTTTTTTTAAAAAGGGATTCATGTCTAACCCTCACACATATATTAACACACATCTTAAACTATAAAAAATGAATATCAAAATAACCCAGAGCAACAAAAGAGCAAAAACCAACAGCAATGACAAAATCGAAAGATGAACTCTCAATCATTCACATACACACATAAACAGAAAATGACAAATAAAAGAAGGAAGAAACAGAAAAAGAAAAGAAAATAATATTGGGGGGAATGCAGATCAAACCCTCTCATACATCTTCATGCACAGAAGAAAAGTATTTTAAAAATAGATGAACTAACAAACAGTCAAAAAAATTTTAAAAATTAAAAAATAATTGAAAATTTAAAAAAAACAAAAAAAAGGCTGGACTTGGTGGCTCAGCCGTAATCCCAGCACTTTGGGAGGCCGAGGCGAGTGGACTGCCTGGGCCCGCGGGTTTGAGACCCACCTGGGCAACTTGGTGAGACCTCATCTCTACAATAAACAAAAAATTAGCCAGGCATGGTAGCACACGCGTGTAGTTCCAGCTGCTTGGAAGGCTGAGGTGGAAGGATCACCAGAGCCCAGCAGGTAGAGGGTGTGGTGGCCAGGAGCATGCCACTGCACTCCAGTCTGGGTGACAGAGTAAGACCCCAACTCAAAAAACAAACAAAACAAAACAAAAAAAAAGCTGCCCTTTCATTGTAGACTCTGTAACTATTCCTCTAATCAGGACTCTCCTGCAGAGCCACCTCTTTCACTCTCTCTTCAGGGAATGAAGCAGGGAAGGAGGAGGGACAGTGGAGGTGGGTGGGCCTACAGGCCTCCCCTCCCACTCTTGTATGGTCAAGGAGATCTCCTCCCTTAGGGAGGTGTGGGATTGTCTCTTCCCCAGGTATGTACTCTCACAGGGGGTACCCCAGCCAGGACTATCTTGGAATGGAGTTCTCCTATTGCGACTGATATCCAGACTCCATCTGGGTTTCTCAATCTCAGTGGTGGCCCAGCTGTGTGGGTCTGATGTTCAGAGGATTGCTAGGGAGAAGGGGGTTCACCACTGATCTCTTTGAAGTTCTTCTTTGTCCTTTTCTGGCCACACCCTTTGTCCCATAGCTGGATCAGGGTAGGAGGTGGGGCGCCTGGAACTCAGCACTTGTCAGGTCCCTCTGAAGTTTGTGCTGTCAGGATATTCCCTCTGGGCCATGATCAATCCCTGAGTAGTTGATCCGCCAGTCACAGAGATCAGGTCTGTTGCTCCGTGGGGAGCAAGTTGGAGCACTTTCCTGCCCCACCTTCAAGATGGTGGTGGGATGCCTCTCTCGTCCTCTTCCATGGGAACTTGCCTTTCTACTCCCTCTGCAGTCCTGGCTAGAGCTCGCCAGGTGCTGAAGTGGTGAGGCAAAGCCAGGAGCCAGCAGTCACTCTCCTGCTTCAAAGGTGAGGGAGAGTCTGGGGCAATAGTTTCTCCCAGCTGCTTTTTCAAAGGAAAACATCTGTCCATTAAAAAAAATGGTTCTTGGCTTTTGCAACCTAGGTAAACCAGGGACGAAGTGGAGAAGCTGCAGCACCAGCTGCTGCACCAGGGGCCTGGCCACCCTCTCATGAGCCCTATTTAGACAGTCTCTCCCAGCATTTTCTTCCCAGGGAGGGTTTGTTTATTTAGAAAAAGAAAAGAAAAAGAAAATGGTGCTCGACTTCTGCCTCCCGGGAATCGTTAGGGTCCAAGCCCAGCTGCTGTGGCACCAGCCACTGCACCAGGAGAGCCCTGGCCACCACCTCTCTAGTCCTCACTCAGTCAGCCACTCACATGCCCACTCGCTCACCAGCATGTACACACAATTTTCCATACACTTACTCATTCACATGGGGACTTGCATAGTCCAAAGTCTGTCGCCCAGGCTGGAGTGCAGTGGCATGCTCACGGTCGCCTCAGTCTCAACCTGCTGGACTCAGGTGATTCTTCTGCCTCAGTCTATCAAGTTGCTGAAACCACAGGTGTGTGCCACCACGCCCGGCTAATTTTTTGATTTATTGTAGAGACTAGGTCTCACGGTGTTGCTCAGGCTGGTCTCAGACCCCTGTGCTCAGGGAATCCTTTCACCTCCACCTCCCTAAGTGCTGGGATTACAGACTTCAGCCACCGCACACAGCCAGTAGAACAAACTTTCATATTATTTGTTGAGATGAAATAAATCTATCCTGCATGCTTAGATATTAGTCTTTAGATATAGAAATAGATATAAGTACACACAGGTATATAGATTTGATATTAAAAGGCAATGTAGATATTTTGAGAGCTGTTTGAATCATTTTTGAAATAGAAAACCAGAAAATATTGTCAATATTAATATTATAAAATTATTATTTTTGAAAATTATTTTTAGAATCATAAATTGACACAAATAAAACTTTGCAAATATAATAGAAAAAGCTGACATTGTCAACATCATGGGTAAATATGCAAGTTAAGTTTATTAGAAGCCCAGAGTGTGAGAAGTTAAATGTCTATATCATATAGAAATTGGGGATATATTTGTAAATCACAATTAGTAATTCTAATTGAGACTTGTAAAAATTTTTAATCAGAATATATATATTTGTCAAGATTTTGAGGGGACGTTCTATGTATCTGCTAGCTTTTACATCATCCTCTGTGTTTCAACACAATACGATATCTCTGGAAGTTGCCAAACAAAAGACACAAAAATAAGATCAAATTATAGCAGTTTACATTCTGAAAGTATGCGCTAACTTAATCTTCATGATAGTTAACCCAAGGATATATACTAATTATAATGCACGAATCATTTTCCCCAAGGAAACGAAGCTGTTAAAATATTCAAAATGGTAAAAAAACAAAAGTTTCATTTGCACTGAGTTTCTACCAGGAGAAATTTGATGGAAGAACGTGTTTTGTGCAATCAATCATGGTTGTCTACAATAGTATTAATCACCTCGTGGGCCAGGTTGTTTGTCTTCTCATCATCTTTGAGGCTTAGATATTTAAAACTGTTCTGCCAAGATGCTCTTCATGTAAATGAACCATATGTTAGAAGTTTAGAATGTTGCCAAGGTGTTGTGAAGACTTGTTCAAGTAGAAAGTTTTGCTCATTATGTTTATATTTTTTGCTGAAGAAAAACTTACTCTAGGTAAGTTTTTTAACGGGACAGCCTAGACGTTCAAAGATTGAAAAGGGAAAATAGCATTGTTGTTTGTCACTATAGATTCTTTTTATATGTAATTTATCAGAGCACAGATATTCCAAAGAATATTGGACTTTTTTCTAGTTCTCAAGGTAATCGTTACCTCGAATGCACACTGTCTTAACTGAATTTTCTTTCTGGACAAATCTGATATTTATTCAGGTTTGTCATGCATTACTTTGTTTCTTTTCCTTAACAAGTGATTGTTTTCATCTATAAGCTTTCAATATATTTATGGTTTATTTTCATTGAAATAATCTTTTCTCAGGAAATTGTTTGAAACCACTGTTCAGTTCTGGTTACACCAGGCAATATGGCATACTAACATAGCCTAAAAATCAACTTGTGAATGGAAATCGGCAATTGCTTATTTATTCTTCATGGTTAGAATTAAGATAATGTATTAGCTAATGCAAAGTTGATAACGTAAAAACGTGATTCAGTTCATGATAAAGTCAGTACACTTTTGAGGTGAATTATAAATAAATAACTGTGAGGGAAAAGATAAATGTGTTCAATATCACTTCTAAAAAATGATACAGGTATAAACCTTTATAAGAAAATATTTTATAAAATGGCACAGGTTTGCTTTAAATTTTAAAATAGTGATCTTTTAATGGGGAATAGAGAGATAGATTTATCTACCTATCTCTAGATAGATAGAAATTATAACTAAAGTATTGCAAGCCCTTTGGTTCCTTCCCCACTATAGGAGTTTTTCTGCCCTCTCGATCAATCCTGCTTTCTAAAAAAAATAAAAACAGCATAGAAAGAAATTATAACTATATTCTCTATTTTTGTCCATGTTCATAAAGTATATATTTCTATATTTTTCCTTGTAATTTTCTTGCCTGGCTTTGGAATCAAGCTTTCACAGAATAAGTAGAGAAACATCTGTTCCATTCTAAGTTCTGAAAGAGTTTGTATAGATTTATATAATTTTCATCCTTAATTTTGTTTGTTTGTTTTTAGAGACAGGATCTTGTGTCTCCCAGGCTGGACTGGAGTGCAGTGGCACAATCATTATTCACTGTAGCCTCAGACTCCTGGGATCATGTGACCTCCTGCCTCAGCCTCCCAAAGAGCTGGGAATATAAGCACTCACCACCACACCTGGCTAATCATTTTAGTTTTTGTAAAGACAGAGTCTCACTGTGTTGTTCAAGCTGGTCTTGAACTCCTGGCTTCTAGCAGTCCTCCTGCTCGACCTCTCAAAGTGCTGGGATTATAGGCGTGAGCCACCATCCTGGGCCATCCTTAAATTTTTTATGGAACTAACCAATAGGCTCATCTAGAAATAGAGTTTTCCTTGTGAAAATGTTTAAATTACAAATACCATTTTTATAGTAAATATGATACAATTCAAATTTTCTATCATTCTTTTGTCTGTTTTTATAATTTGTGTCTACTAAGCAGTTTACATTTTTCATCAAGGTAGAAGTATTTATTAGCATAGCATTGTTCAACATATCTTCATATTAACTTTTAACATCTGTTTGATGCAGTTATATCCCCTCTTTCATTTCTAATTTTGGTAATTGCTGATAGTTTTCTTTTACCTTCATTTGTCTATCCAGATGTTTATCAGTTATAGATCTTATTAAAATCTTTTTTTTTTTCTGATTGGAAATTATTTTATTCCAGTCAATTATCACTGTCTCTTCTTTTTAAAAAATATTTTACTTTAAACATCTGGGGTAAAATTCAGGCTTACATATACAAATGTTCACTATGCAGGTACCCTTGTTGATCAGGTGTGTCCCCCCCCCACAGCAGTTTCCCACTACTGCCAATCCCTTTCTTACAGTATTACGATTATTGTTCAAGTTCCGCTTATGAATGAGAACATGTGGTACTCAGTTCCTTGTTTCTGTCCTAGATCACTCACTATTGTAGACTCTAAGTTCATCCAAGTTGTTATGAAGTTCATAATTTTGTCCTTCTTTATGGCTGCATAATATTCAATCATATATATGTACCACTTTTTAAAATCCAGTCCTCTTTCAGTGGGCAGCACAGTTGGTTTCATGATTTTGCTATTGTGAATAATTTTTATTTCATTGATTTTTCTCTATTATTAATCTGCTTTCTGTTTTGTTTTCCATCACTCTTTTATTTATTGTTTCCAACATCTTATTTGGTGGATGAAATCTTACCGCATTTGTTAAGTTTGGGGCCATGATTTATTCAAATATTTTATGTTCCTTTCTCTCCTGGGACTTTTTGTAAGACCTGATGTTTGGAGAATGACTTAGTAGAATAACTTTTCTTAAAGCTTCCCGTTTTCTGACAATCATAATTTGGAGAGGATGAGTCAGGCTGCTCTGAGAGTAATTTCAGAGGTGTATAAATAGTTCCTGAAAGTACGAGTATTTTAGTTGGAATATAGTATTATGGTGAGTTAGAAAGTGAGTATAATAATAGCAATATAGATTTTCACTTATGTAGTAGTGTAGTTTTTGGTGTGGTTATTATGTGATTTATATTATTTTTAGAGAGAAACAGTGAATTTTGTGACTTCATATTTTCCTAGTAAGCGTCTCAGGAAGTAAAGGGTACATTCAGAACATAAAAATAATTTAAAGATGGTGGTTTGATGGATCAAGCAGAAGATTCCCGAACTGTCTGGATCTGGCTGACTGATAAAATTTGATCACAGCTCTATTCTCATTTCCTATCCATCTTACTCACTTTAATCTCTCTTAATATTTTTTATAAATCAGTTGGATGTCATTGTAATAATTATATAAAGATTTTTAAGAATGCATAATATTTTGAGCACATGATGTTTGGATAGCCAATTCATAAGGTATGCTGTATGGAAATATAAAATCTCTTTTATTACAGAAATACAGTGAAGACGAAAGAGGTGATTCTAACAAAAACATGGATTAAAACGTACAGATTATAAACCTCATGCAAAAAACTTACAAGGAAAATAATGTTGGAAAAATGACCTACTCCTGTGTCTTTCTTTGTTGGCTCTATTCTGTGTCTTTGTCATATTCTATCTCTACATTTTTGTTTCCCTTGTATACGCAAACCACACTTTTTAGCTTGAATTGATTTGTGAAGAATATGTTTGTTTTCAGTGAGTTTATTGCTTGGAGAAAAGTAGAGATTTTGAAAAGGAAATGTAAACTTTTTCAGCCTAGTTTGACAGGTCTATTATATTTTAAATTTAGAAAAAATGATTCATAAGTTTCCCAGATTCTCAGAACTAGACTACCTGTTTATCAGAATCATCTAAACAGCTTCAAGGCATCACTTTACTACTGGGATTTTTCTCAGTGCAAGTATCATAGATTTTCTGCGTAGCAAAATTTTAAGTTATGAAAACGATCAGTACACCCTACTACTGTTTACTGCTACTGCCACAGATGATGTGTCAAGAACTTATTACATACTAAGCAATGCCATCACCGCTTTTAATGTCTTAACTCATTTAATTCTTATATAAATAGTATGATGTATACAACGTACACATGCCTATTTAATATAAAAGGAAAGTGAAGTGCCTCAGGTGTGACTTGTCAAAGGTTCCACAGTACCTAGCAGTATTCAGGTTTCAACTCAATTTCTTGAGGTCTACAGTTCACTCTGTAAAGAAAAATTATGGTCAGTTTTATTCTTCAATGAATAAGTACCATCGTTAAAGGCTTAGTGGCTGCCTGAATTACTTGTGGCAGTGTTTCCATGGATAGCATTTACTGTTTCAGATTACTGCTATACATCATGTATAAATTTCAAGGCATATAAAGGAGAAATATTCATTAACATCAGTGATAGTGCTCAAAATTTCCATTCATATTTCTGATTAATCTAAATGAACTGAAATATTAAGATTCACATGGATTATTTGAACCAGTGATGTCTGACTTTTTATCTAATTTCAACTGACTTCTTGTATAACTTTTTATATAACTTTGTGCATGACCTTTCCTATAATTTCTTGTATAATTTATATAAATTGTGTAACTGAATTATATAACTTTTGGATAAATGCACCCTAATAGGTATACTTATTATTTAGTTTATGGCCAGTATATATCTTCCAAGAAAGCATTTACTCATTTATTCTTATGGTTAAATAAGTCATAGTTCGTAGTTTATTATTAAATAATTAACTTTAAACATAATTCATTTGCTTTATCCATTAAATGGCTGCAGCAAGTTGGACATCATATTTTTATAACAAATCTTCATTGTATTGCATTTTTATCTTTAGGATAAGGACTCTAAATCATTTGCCTTAAATGGTGGACATAAAATTAAGTTTTGAAAAGTTATTTGGGCCCACTGCTATGACTTATAGATATTTAGAAGAAAAATATTTTTGAATAAATGCAATATTTATATTAAAACATTGTTTCCAATATAAGCATAGTTAAACAAATTGTAATTTCTTCTAGAAACAAACAATATGTTTTAAAAAAACAGGAAAAATATTTTATCCTATAACCTCAATTTTTAATTAGGCTGGAAGATGGATGTCTGCAAGATGCCAAAGCAAATGTGTGTTCATTTCCCTGTGGACAGGCAAGACCATTTCTGTAGCATTCCATGCTCTCTATGCCACAGAGGTTGGAAGACTGTAAACTGCAGTCTTCCTAGAATCCTTTGTTATTTCTGTTTCATTGAAAACTCCTCTAATGAGAGACTTACTTGTGAGATACTAACCAGAGCAGAATTATTCCAGAAAAAGGAAGATACACATGCACACTTCAGCATGTGGCTTTTCAACGGTTTCTGAGAACTCCCCTAGAAATTTCCCAAGTCGTCATTAAAGGCAGCTGTGACTATTGGCCAAAAGTTCCCGCAATACTGAAACAAGCAGCAAAAACTGAAAAATAAAACAGTTTCGACATTCTCTGACTATGTCTCTTTTAATACATTCAGTGTTGTGTAAGTACCTAATTCCCAGTGTTTAATATTTTTCAGATTGAAATGCAGACTGGTTTCTGATTACTAGACAGAATCCTGATTAGTGCAGTTATTTTAGAAGTGGTTCTAGGGAGCACATCTGCACAAATAAAAACCTGGTATTTGTTATCAACTTGATTAATTTTGAAGATGGTGATGATTGCATCTCTGAAAAAATTGATTATTAGTTCCTATCATTAAGAGAAAATCAGATATTTGAATTGTAATGCATATTTCTCTGAAATAGAGTATCAATTTAAAGCAAGGATATGGGTGATCAAGTGGCTGCTGAAATGGAGTGTTATGATAGAAGTAATGATTCTTAAGGCTAGGCGAACACTTTGGTTTTAGTGCATACCGGAAGGCTTGTATAGAAAATTACATGTTCAGGACTTCACATCTGGAGCTCAAAGCATGTCCAGAAAAATACAGAGATTTTAGGTCTGCTATGAAATGATTGTATCATTTCCAGCCTAAGGACTGACATATCTTATTATGACACAAACTATATTTTTCAGATTGCAGAACGACAACTCAGGTTGGATGTATAGCCCTGCCAAGTCTTCTATATGGATGTTACTGTATCGACAGGGAAAAATGGCACCTGGAAAATTGATAAAAGTTGCATGTGGATGGATTCAGTTAGTATCAAGGTCTTTAAAATGCCACATTCTATGGAGTGCATCTTTTCAGCATAAATAAACTTTATGCTTTATCTGGGGAAGAAAGAATCCTTCTTTTTAAAGCATCTTTAATGACCTGGATTCAGACACCAACCTCTTTTTATATGCTGATTCTAACGAGTATCTAAACACATCACCATTTTTGCATCCAGATATAAGATCAGAGTAGATCTTATCATATTCCAGGATAATGATGCCATATCTGAATAGGGACAAGGTAATTTATTTACATGAAAACTTGGGGTTAATACACACAAATGGCCTCTAAGGTTAGATAGGAGTAAATATCAAACCAAATGTACTTACCAATGATGCTAGGCTGAATATTTTAATTCACAAATCTGGGATTGACTCTAAGTTTTCATAGCTGGTCGTCCGACTCTTGACTAAACGGTGGCCAACATTAAATAAAGCCTCAATGCTACTACTTTCTTAGCATAGTATATAAACAGAGATTCTAAAGCCATAAAGATAGAAATTTTGCAATATATTTTTCTTTATGTAGTCTTTTGTATAAATATGTGCTATTTGTAAATATTTATGGGACATATGTAATATTTTGATATGTACATACAATGTGTAATAAATTCCGAGTATTCAGGATATCTATTACCTCAAACTTTTATCATTTGTTTAAGTTAAAAACATTTCAAATCTTCTCTTCCAGCTATTTTGAAATATATAATGTATTTTGCTAACTATATTCACTCTATCATCAAACATTAGCAGTTATTGCTTATTTTAACTGTATGTTTTTTACCCATTAACCAACCTCTCTTCACCCTTCTCCCAGGAATACCATCCTCTTCTCTTCCCTGTGTCTGGTAATCAACATTCTATACGTTACCATTATGAGATTAACTTTTTTAGCTTCCATCTATGAATAAGGACATACGATATTTGACTTTCTGGCTTATTCTAAATGACTGGCTTGTTCCACTTAATTTAATGATCTACCATCCATGTGGATGCACATGGCAAAGTTGTATACTTTTTAAAAACTAAATAGTATTTCATTTTGTGTGTGTGTGTATGTGTATATATATTTAGTTATATATACACACACATCATATTTTCTTTATTAACTTATTCATTGATGGACACAAAGATTGAAAAGGTTGATTCTGTATCTTGGCTTTCATGAACACGATGAGATCTCAAAGTAGCAGTAGTCAAATGGCTGTCCCTAAATACCTGAGACATGATAAGCATGGCCATCAAAAGGTCTACAGAGTCTAAATGATGGTTAAAATAACTTAATAAGTAGAGCTCTTCTTAATGTTCCAAGAACCGAAATATATTAGCAGTTTGCTAAGATCTTAATGGATCTTCATAATTTAAAGTAAACAAAACAGAATAAAAACAAACCCTTTAGGTCTGTTGAACTACCTGTCTACTTATTCTGCAATAGAATGTCACCGTTTCCTAATGATTCCCTAGACCCGAGCTAGCTTACAAACTTTGAGCCCTGTGAACTCTAAACCACAGAATAAGAAGATGTACTGTTCATCTTTCTCCTTTCTCTTCCAAAAGGGGCTTTTAGATTATGATTGTGAGTAAATAGAAGGAAAATATCCAGTTTTCTGGAATTCCTGGATACTGTCTCTTAGGTGCCACTAATTTTGGGAAACAAAATTACCACTGTAGTTTGAAAAAAAAGACTAAAATTAACATTAGCATTCTTGAAGAGCTGTTAGTTCCCTCACTTCAGAGTTAATTCGCATCGAGATCTACTCTTCATGCTGCAAAGGGTAGCGTGGGAAGATGTTTTGGGGGGAAGAAAAGACATGTAAGTTTATCCCATCAATTTTAAAAAGGAGTATGTTCAGATAAACAAAGTATGAATAGATAGGAGGAAAACAGAAGCAGAGAACACCAAAAGGATTAAAATATTTAAATAAATCATTTGCCTTAGTCAATATAAATGGATTTGAAAACTTGAAAAAAACTAGAAAATGTTCTGTGAAAATGCAATTTCATAAAACAAACCAAAGAAGAAACGGCCTGTATAAGGCAATTTTCAGAAAGAGAGAATTCCCTAAAACAATTAATAAATAAATGCATAAGCACAAATCATTTCATAGAAGAATAACCCTTGAGAAGAGCTCATTTAACTGTGATTTAAACAGTTCAACGGAAAAGAAGAAAAATAACTCATTCTTAAAAGCAAGTGTATTTTTTTAAGTTAAATCTGGAGTAACATTACCCATATAAATACAATTACAGACACTCTTGACTGTGAATATCATACTGACTTCCTAGAAGAGATTTCTACCTAGAAACTGTGAGTGTGACTTTATTTGGATAAAATACCCGTGCAGAGGTAACTTAAGGATCTTGAGATAAGATCATCTTAGATTATCCAGGTGGCCCCTAAGTTTTTATAAAAGGAAGGAGGAAGGATGTTTGAGACACAGAGAAGGTTGTGTCTGAAGAAGGAGTCAAAAATAAGAGCTATGCAGTCACAAACCAAAGAACATCTGGAACCACCAGATGCTGAAAGATACAAGAAACAGAAAGAACCTCTTCCTAGAGTCTCTGAATAGAGTGTGGCCAACACACTTGATTTCAGATTTCTGGCCTCCAGAACTGTAAAAGAATACATTTCTGTTGTTTTAAGTCACCCAATTGGTTTAAATTTGTTATGACCAACTTAAATAACTAATAAAAATATTGATGCAATTATCCTAAGTAAAATATTGACAGCAAAATTCATCACTGGTTAAAAGCATAATTCGTCATAACTAAGCAGTATCTGTTATACAGGTGCAAGGATGGTCAAATATGAGAAAATGTATTTATATAGTCATTGTTCTTATGTTTTTGAGGAAACGATAAAATAACAATAATAACAAGAAACATGTATGTAGTACTTCTTGTGTGCCCATCTCTGTTCAAAGCATCTCACAGCTAATCATCTTGACAGTATGATGAGACAAGTCCATGCCATTCCTACGTTACAAGAGAAAACTGGAAGAAACTAAAGGAAAAGCAAGGCTAAGTAGCTTTTCAAAGACAGTGTCTGGGAGATGGAAAAATTAGATTTTGAATCGAAAGTGCTGGCTCCAAAGTTCACGTATTTGAACACTAAAATATGATCATTTCCATGGGAGCTAAAATGGGGTTTGATAGAATACAATAACACATCTTGCTTAAAACACTTAATTTTCCAGATTAGATATGTAGTTATTAATAACGAAAAATGTATCAATTTCAACCCTAAAATCGCAATAATGCTTAAAATGGAAGCACTAGTTTCATGATCATTCCAGTCAGGAGAAAAACAAGGACAATCACTAGTCCTAATATTAACATGTTGTCATTATACTGGATGTGCTAAAACACAAACACACACACACACACACACACACACACACACACACAACAGACAACAACAAAAACATGCACACACACAGTAAGGTAGGATAAAGGCAGAAAAAGTGAACTGTAAGAATTTTCAAATGCATGTAGTTGTTTTCCTATATTTGAAATATGAATATATGATACATATCAGAAAAAGAGGAGCTATTTCTACCTCATTCCTATTTTTATGCTCTTACCAGATAAGATTAGTACAAGAAAAACAGAAGACATCGCCGAGTGTTCACAGTGTTGTCATGACAAGAGTGAGATGAGCCATGAACATGGTTTTAGAGCTTAAGTAAGACTAAATGGCTTATACAATATAAATGGGATTATACTGTCCAGGCCCTTCTCCTTGTTGCCATGGAAATGGAAGCCCCTCTTCCTGTGAATGAAATTATAGCTAAAAGAGCCACACAATAATGAGTAAAGAACAATCAGGGGCAGAACAAGGGACGATTTAATTCCACTTTAGGGGACAAGGACTGGGTTAACATTTGGAGGTACTTATGTAGCGGGGAAAAAAAAGATTAAATCAAAGAAAATAATGGATTTTGAATAAATGAGTTAAAGAGTAGAAGAAAAGAAAATAGTTCAAAATTCTCTATGTTAAATGAAAAGAATTCACTGAGCCAGAATGCTCTGGAGCTTTGTGGGCTCTGAAAACCTATCATATGGTCCCACCAACTTTGGTTGTGGTGATTAGACATAAGCAAGTGCACGTGGGTACACCTGGCCTCAGCTACTGGGTGACGCTGCTGCTGCTTGCACGAAATCTGTAAAGCCAACAAAGGCCATGAGTAAAACCTGTTACCAGCTCACAGCCTCTCTGAGTCCACACACCTGCAGACTTGTCTGCATCACTTGTTCACCTACTGACAGCAGGAAGCAAAGGGACACATGGCAACAATTCTCAGCTCCCAGATTAGTCCAGACCTTAGTTTCAATCATACTTGCAAGAAGGTGTGCTCCCTTATTCCATATAGGTAATTTTGCCAGTGTGCTAGCTTGGGTCATTTCTTCCAGTTCGTCATCATTTAGTTCAGATGATCATGACTAGATTGACGCATTCCGAGAGAAGGGCCCACTCTTGATTTAAACAGCCCGGATTATTTTATTTCTTTATAGCCTAAACGGAGTAGTAAAAAAAATCATGTTTTTAAAAATATATATTTAAAAAACTTACGGGGTCATAGTGCTCAATATTCATGAACCACAAATGCTAGAGTCTGAATGTTTGGGTTCCACCAAAATTCATGTGAAAACCTAATCACCTGTGTGGTGGTATTAGGAAGTGGGGCCTTTGGAAAGTAATTAAATCAGGAGGGTAGGGCTCCCATGATTAAGATTAGTGCCTTATATAAGAGGTCCCAGAGACTGTCTTGACCCCTCTACCACATGGGGATGCAGCTACAAAGTCTCGTTTATAAACAAGAAACTAGACCCTCACCAGTCATTGCCTCTCTGTTCCTTCATCTTACACTTCCCACCTCCAGAACTTCGAGAAATAAATACATTTCTATTATTTATAAGTTTTTCTTACTAGGGTATTTTGTGATAGTAGCTTATTCAGACTGTCAAGCTAGGTATAAAAATTATTTATTATCACTAATAGGCAGAAAAGGTTTAAAATGTAATTGGTTCATTTTTCTTCAATGTTGGAGAAACTGATGTTTGCTATATATAGCCTTTCAGCTGCATTATTATTATACACATACCAGATCCAACCATCTAGCCTTTTCCTTGGCCATGCACTGGAACTGTTTAAGTTGATCAGTCAGTCTCATGATCATGGTTATGACTTATGCTGTGATGAACTTCTTAGCTTTTGCTCTCATACATTGTCTCTCTAATACTCTTTTTGAATTGACGTTCATGACGACTCCTTTGATTAAACTGTCTTTCCTCTTTGAACATGATTTAGATTTCCCTGAAGCTAAGCTGTCTGTACTATTCCTGCTTAGGGAAGGCCAAGATACGAGGTCCTCAGTTTGGACAATGTACCATGAGCTGGAACTTACAAGGATCACTGTGCAAGGCCTAAAGACTATATGCCAATCTGGAAATGAAAAATGGATAGATAGTTAGATAGTTGATTGATAGATTAATATAAATGAATATGCATACATGTGTATATACACATATGCACATAGACAGACATATGTACTGTCTGAAAATTCATTTTCACAAGGAATCTTTTTGTTACCTGTCCAACATGTTGACCCTGTTAGTTCTTTTTGTTAAATGCATCAGCTTCTTTATACTGACCGATAATTTCCTGATTTTTGTTTGATCATGTCATATAAAAAGTAAAAGTTAATCTACCACGTGAAAAGTGACATTAGAGGACTTATTTATATCTTAAGACAACTAATACTAATTCATCAGTGATCCTTAGGTTTATTTGGGATGGCACCATGTAAAAAGTTTATTTTTTAAACTACAATTGTAATAACTGTTTTTCTGAGTCAGAGTCTCACTCTGTTGCCCAGGCTAGAGAACAGTGGCATGCTCATGGCCACCCCAGCGTGGACCTGTTGGGCTACAGCAATCCTTCCGCCTCAACCTTCCAAGTAGCTGGAACTACAGGCGTGCACTACCACGCCTGGCTAATTTTTTTATTTATTGTAGAGACGAGGTCTCCCCAAGTTGCCGAGGTTGGTCTCAAAGCCCTGGGCTTAGGCAATCCTCTCTCCTCAGCCTCCCAAAGTCCTGGGATGACAGGCTTCAGACACTGCACCTGGGCAATAATTAGTACATATGGAGTGTGTAAAGAGTATCATCTATATTATATTGCACAGTAGAATAATATTTTATCATGTAATTTACCAAGGCAGAGCACAGCATGGTTTAGTTAGTTCAGTTTAGAGGAATGCTGTAAAGTGAGTCTCCATAGATTCACCTGTGGAGGTCACAGATCTTCAAGGCTCTAATTATGACTGGTAAGTACACTGCTCAATCAATGAGGTGAATAGATGGTAAAATTTAACGATGATTTATTAACTTTATATTCTGGTTTGATGATGTTTTTGCTTTACCAAAAGACATTGTATCAAAGTCTTACAGACTACTGCTGGGTAAATTGCAGAAAGATATATACTATGCTGATATATTTTGTTATCACCTGTCAAAGTAGAAGGTTATACAGAGTGGTTTTAGAATAAAAAAGACAATGAATTCTTCATATATGAGAATATACATGTTTGTATATGAATTATTTATATATATATATGAATACCTTTATCATTTTTATTTGGTTGGTTGATTTTAGTTTGGCATGTTTGTTCTTGTTATATCTACTATGTGAATTTGTGTACATTTTTCAATTAATCTTAAACTCTTTCATTGGAATCACATGGACGGCATATTCACTTGTCCTATTTACCACTAAATCTCTGCTTCAGTTGATTTTGATCTGGGATCAAAGTCTGAATTTTCCTGCAAGCATTCCAAAGTAAATTTGATGCAAAGTTGTCTCATACATTTTAAGAGACACTGCAACTGAGTTTTGAAGTGAATGAAGTATTATATCTTCTTTGGTTCACTATTCTTGAGGTTCTACTTATTTTTAGAACCACTTCACGTACAGCTAACGATAAATTTTTTCTGGAAGATTATGTAGTTTACTCATTGATGGACTATAAAAACTGTGGCCATAAATGCCATTTTGAAACAAAGATTTCCTGGTGATGAGATATTTTTCTATGAAAGCTTGATTTATGTTTATATTTATACAGCGTATAAATTCTCAGTGTTCTGTCTATATATACATACTACTGATTACCAGGGTGTAAAGTTTGGAATCTGATTTAAATATTAGAGACAGAAGAGACAATAATGTTATTGAGATACCATAACATGTATTAATTAGATTGGCTTTACGGTGGCAGGAAAATGCAATCTACAGAAATCCTACAAAATCAAATTAAAACAACTGTATACTTTGTGAGAGATTTTTCTGTCTATTCCAGAAATATCTATGTAAATCATAACCATTATTTTCATTTTAATAATTTAGAAATATAAAATTGGAAAGATGACTCATGTGGGGATTTAAATTGTTACCTTCAATTTGTATATATTGTATATTTTCTTGTTTCTCAGGAGATCATTTCCACAGACATCAGTCTTATGCCATAGATATTCTTTTGGGTAGTAAAGAATTGTGTCTGTAATCAAGGGATTTTTTAACTATAAAACTCAAAAATCGTTTGCCCAATTTTCGAATGAAAGCAGTTCCAAAAATTTTTCATTGAGATATTCAATTTTAATTGAATTGTTTATTGATACATTTCCAGATAACCAAAGGATATTCTGTAAGCATCCAATTTAATAGGGAGGACTTATTCACTCTTCTGAATGTTTAGGTAATAAAACCAAGCATGTTGTGGTAATTTATAATATCCCAAGTGGATTCTCAATGATTAATCCTCACTGCGTAACCTTATTATCATACCATGGCTCATATTGTCATAATGTATATGCATGTGGTACCTTTTCACAAATTCCAATTAGGCAGAAAAGAAAGTAAATAATTGATAATTTGGATTGCGTGAGCAATGTGGAATTATATTAAATAGCACACATTATAAATTATTGAGTTATTTAAATAAATCCATAATTATCAGAAGATATTTTTTACATTTTTTACAGTACATGTTAAAAGATTAGGACTTATATTTTCTTACTTATTAATTCATGAGACTTGAAGGAAATCTTGGCATTTTCTATGAACTATTTTGCTACTTGTTTAGTCATTTATTTATGAGTCATATTTTCATAATTTATTAAAAACAAAACTATGGATATCTTTAAACCTGTGTCAGTATAAAACCAATATTTATGCCATATGTTATAATACTATATAGTGTGTTTATCCTTATTGTAATGTAACAATATAAATATTCTTGTTATTACAATATAAGATATGAAAGTGTCTTAGATATTTTTAATGACCCCTTTGATCAGTAGAAGCTACTATTTATGTACAAGGACAAAAGTTTAGATGAAAGCAGTAAACATGTGATGGTTGCAACTGACACAATATTACTTTAAAAAATAATATCATCTAGGTTATATATCACTACATATAAATAAATAAAGGATGGGAAGATTATTTTTTTTAATTTTTTTTGAGTTGGAGTCTCCCTCTGTCTCCCAGACTGGAGTGCAGTGGCCGCTCCCGGCCACCACAGCCTCGACCTGCTGGGCTCCGGCGATCCTTCCACCTCAGCCTTCCAAGTAGCTGGAACTACAGGCGCGCGCTACCACGCCTGGCTAATTTTTTGATTTATTGTAGAGATGAGGTCTCGCCAAGTTGCCCAGGCGGGTCT
>CAUYQG010195900.1:0-10859 GCA_963574415.1 Tarsius wallacei
CGCACCTCGGGTCGGCGGCGGCAGCGGCGGCGGCGCACCCCGGGTCAGCGGCGTCCGTGGCATTGGCATGCCCCGGATCTCCAGCGGCGGCGTCCGCCGTGTTGGCACGCCCCGGGTTGCTGGCCGTGGCCGCGGCGGCAGCACGCTTCATGTCAGCGGCGTCCGCGGCGGTGGCTCGCCCCGGATTGTCGGCGGCGGCGTCCGCCGCGTTGGCCCGCCCCTGGTCACCGGTGGCGGCAGTGGCGGTGCGCCTCGGGTCAGCGGCGCCCGCGGCGTTGGGGCGCCCCGGATGGGCGGCATCCTTGGTGGTGCGCCCGGGTCGCCGGCGGCGGTGGCAGCGGCGCACCTCGGGTCAGCAGCGTCCACGGCGTTGGCGCATCCGCCACATTGGTGTGCCCCTGGTCGCTGGCTGCATCCGCGGTTTTGGCACGCCCCAGATCGCAGGCGGTGGCGTCTGCTGCGTTGGCGTGCCCTGGGTTGCCGGCGGCGTCCACCACGTTGGTGCGCCTCGGGTCGCTGGCGGCAGCAGTGGCGGCGCACCTCGGGTCAGCGGTGTCCGCGGCAGTGGCGCACCCCGGATCCCCGGCGGCTGCGTCCGCAGCAGCGCGCCCGGGTCGCCGGTGGTGGCAGTGGCGGCGCGCCTTGGGTCAGCGGCGTACGCAGCGTTGGCGTGCCCTGGATTGCCGGCAGCTGCGTCCGCGGCGTTGGCACGCCCCGGGTTGCCGGTGGCGGTGGTGGCGGCGCGCCTCGGGTCAGCGGCCTCCGCAGCGTTGGTGCGCCCCGTATGGCCAGTGGCAGCGTCCGCCGTGTTGGCGTGCCCTGGGTCGCCGGCGGCGGCGGCGGTGGGCCTCGTGTCAGCGGTGTCCTTGGCGTTGGCACGCACCGGATCGCCGGCGGCGGCATCCACGGCGGCGCGCCCCAGATCACCGGCGGCGGCGGCGGCACACCTCGGGTCAGCGGCATCCGAGGCGTTGGTGCGCCCCGGATCGCTGGCGGCGGCCGGTGGCACGCTCTGGGTCGTTGGCGGCGCATGCCCTGGATTGCTGGCGGCAGCACGTGCCCCGGGTCGCCGGCGGCGGCACGCGCCCCGGGTCGCCAGCGGCGTCCCCGGGCTGCTGGCGGGGATGGCGGCCGCTTTTACCTCTGACCCGCTGTGGTGCCTCTGCGGTGTCAGTGGACAAGTTCTGTGTGGGGAGCAGGCCCTCTGGGAGAGAGCCCGAGTTTTTCTGTGTCCTCTTCTGTGGAGGTCTCACAGACCACGCTGCCCGGTCGCCATCTTGGCCACGCAAGTACATTTTTAGTTATTGACATTTTCCCCTCATGAAAACATTCATTCCAAAAGTGAAGCATGCCTTTAACATGTTTTCTGTCTTCATATTATTTTGGCGTATTTACTTTGAAAAGGACATGCAGTTGCTGAAAAATAAAGATGACTCAAGTAGTTGAAATAAAATCTTTAAAATGAGTTGAAAATATTATCTGAGTCTGCCAGTGGTGTGTGTGTAAAACTGGGCTGGTCAGTTTTCCTTTGTTGATCTTTGTTTCTTCATATAAAAACCTTAGACTGAACTCTTCTCTAACTCTGATTTTCTAGGAATTAAAAATAATTTTGGCAAACGATTGGCTGGATACTTTTTGGTGGCCACTTCAGAAGCATGCTCCACCATCATCTGTGCATGAGGAGACTGACCAGAGTGGAGGTTCTGGTTGGGTTTGGCCAATAATGTGCTCTGGTAGGAGATAAGAATAAGAGAGGATGAAATCAGGATATTTATCTCCTCATTTACTCATTTGCTTCTTTGTGGGAAGGTTTTTGCTTTTTTTCCCCACAGTTGGGCTACATCTTCACTGTGTCCCTGCTCATTTCTTGAGTCCCAAGGTACTACACTACCCAGTCTGTATCTTCTTTACTTATATGTTTTATTTATTTTTTTATTTTAAAGTTGTGGGGTACAATTCTGAATTAGGTATGCAAGTGGTTATCGTACAGGTAAAGTTTGGGACTTCCTTTGATTCCCACTTCGCCTGATTTTGATCAGGTACCCTTATTGATTTTATATACCACTCTCCATTCCCAACAGTGTCCCACTACTGCCAATCCCTTTCTTATTTTTCCAGTTTGAGTATGACATCCGTTTTCTGCCAGAATTTTGATTAAAAGGTGACGATGCTCTGAATCTGAATATTTACCCTACAGATAGTGCTGGCCAAGCATTTTGTCTCTTTTGAGGCTAGATAAAAAAAGGTCACAGACTGAAATAAGAGAGCATTATATTAGGAAAAAAAATCTGTTGGAATAAATAATTTGAGTCTTGATTGGTAAGGTCATTAAAATGTAATTTGGGCTAATATTTCTAAATATCCGAGCCCAAGGGATATGAAGCTGTATTTCCACTGCCTCATAGTGAAATGAAAAATATAGGATCATGCAGTAAGGTTTATAAAGCTAAATTTGCCTATCTAAAACACTGGCTATGCTGAGGTTAATCATACCTAAACTTTTGGTGTTGAAGTGTCCTTTATTTTAACAAATGGTGGGATAATAATTTTTTAGTGAGCAGCAGGAGTAATTTTGTTGTTTTAATGTTATTACTTGACAAAATAAAGAGGTGGAAACTTTATGAGATCCCTTGAGTAAATTGTATTAGTTTGTGAAATCTGTAAGTCTGAAAAGCACTAGGAAAGGTTGCCATCTTTCCAGGAATTAAAGTGTTGAGTTTTTTCTGAAACAGAGAGACAAAGAATATCCAGGTTTCTTTGCCTTCCTCTTCAGAGTCCTTTGAGCTGAAAACATAGGAAGTATAAATCACCGCTTCTGTCATGTTAACAAGTGTCTATGACTTCTGAGTATATCTTGATTTCCAGACTGGAACAGTGGAATATTTTTGTTTTCGTTTCATTACTTTTTAATTTGTAATGTGAAGGAAAAACAATGCTTCACAGCTTTTATCAGTGTTTTCTCAGCTGGGACTTCAAAACTATCAGGGCTAAAATACCTTCTCCATTTCATGACTAAATCCTCCATAATTTCCCTGAAAGTAGGTTTGTTTTGATGTGTCTCCAGGTGGATTCTGTGGTGGTTGTATCCTTCAATCCCTCCTTTTCCTTCTTTCCCTCTTTCTTTCTCTCAACTTCCTGGTCCACATGGAAATGTTGTTCCTGAACAACAAGGTAGTTTTAAATGGTAACCCAGGCTAGCTTAAGGTTTTGATTAGCAAAAGGGAACCCACCAGAATCTATCAATGTCTGCCATCCTACATAAAGCCATAAACTTTCATATCTGGAAAGGTCCCTTAAATAGCATCACAGACTTCTATCCTGGGGTTCATGGAGCCCTGTGGCACCTTGGAGTTATTGTAAGGACTCTTTGAATCTATATGTGTATCTCTAGGCTAAATATGAAAATTGTCTTACACATAAAGGAATTGCGATTTTTCAAAGATTTGTAGATATGGCTGCGATACAGTTAGCATGACTTTTTGTATGTGAGTATTTTCTCAGTAACTGTACACTAGGGTATTAAAGTTGATCCTTTGAGTGACTTCAGAATTTTTGAAATGAAAAATGAAAGTTTTTCAAGAAAATATTGCCATGATTCTTTGTGAAGTGAGAAAGGCAGGTGACAGAACAGTACACATAGTATGATTTCATGTGTATATTTTGAAAGATATAGACTCACACAAGAAAACTGTGGTTATCTTTGGACGTAAGATAAAGATGTTCATTCTTTGTTTTATTCATGTACTGTTGTTGGAAATTTTTATAAGTATAAATTGTTTTCATTGGATGGGTTCCTAGATAAATGAAGGTATGCATCACAAACTAATAACAGATGAGGGTAATGCATTGCAACTAGCACTGGAATGATGGTAATAAAATGAATAACTTCTATAGCACTTTAAGGCACGAGGCACTGTTCTCAGTGCTTTAAAAAATTTACTCCTTTATTATTCCCATTTTACACACTAAGAGCTGGGAAGTTAATTCATTTTCACAAGGTGATGTAGCCAGAAATTGGTGGAGCAGAATTTGAACCCTGAGTCAATCTGATTCTTAAATCCATGCTCTTAACTCCCAGGTCCTAAGAAGGATACAGAGTGCTCAAATATGGTTTCTCAAGTTAATATTACCTCATTTGACCCTAGAGAATTAGACCACATGGCAGAGTACTCCACAAGACTCAGCATTTTCCCTTGTGACTTCTTTTAGCCTTGGATTTCTGAATATATTGCTAATCAGGGGAAAGTTCTTGTCATATTCCTTATAAATGCTGTGGTTATATAGGCAAGTCAAGTTTCATACCCAGTGTTTTACTTAGAACTCACTATAACATTATGGGGTGAGTAGTATCCCCATTTTACAGATGGAGAATTTGAGGTTCAGATAGATGAAGTATATAGCTTACACAACTAGGAAGTGGTAGAATTCGGATTCAAAACCCAGGCATTATAATGCCAGAGAAACTTATCCCTTTGTGGCAGTGGATTGGGCCCCCAGGCCCTTCCCATGCACTCCAGTGGTGTCCAGCTCCCTCTTGATATAACCACTGCTGCATTTTCCCTCCCAATTCTTGCCCTTCCACATACGTGACGTGCTTAACTGGTTATGACCATGTTTCTAGATTCAAGGGTGGAACTAAAAGTTAAAATTCCCCCCTTCCAAACGAGTGGGCTTTTTTTACATAAGTACAGATTGGCCAGAAGTGGGTAAAACAAGGCAAAGTTTAGAGTGCCCTCTTGTCTAGACCAGAGGGGATAAAAGGATTAGAACGTCTCCCCTTTGGACAAACTATAGAAAATGTGGTTAACATTGCTTCCAGTGGTCTGCAGATCTCCAGAAACATAGGTCTATCTTTTTTGGTTATAGAAATCAATTCCAACTGATGGTTCTAACAGGGATAAAAACAATATCTGGCTTTGGAAGAGTATCCTGTTACATCAGGCTGTCCTAGACAGAAGGTCCTGGGCATAGTCACAGCTCTGATCAAGGAGCAGTGGCTAACACCTTTGGGATATCAAAAATAGGAGGATTGTTTGGGACTAGGAGTTTGAGACCAGCCTAGGCAACATAGTGAGACTCCAACTGCACAAAAAGTAAATTAAATATAATCCAGGTGTAGCTTTATATGCTTGTAGTCCCAGGCACTCAGGAAGCTGAGGCAGAGGATCACTTCAACCCAGGAATTTGAGGCTGCAGTGAGCCATGGACACACCACCACAATCTAGCCTAGGCAACAGAGTGAAACACTGTTTCAAACTAAGAAACAAAAAATTGAAGCCAGATATTCAGGACCTAAGTTGCCTGGGCACTAGTAATTCACCAGTCTTTTTCAACTACTTTGCTAAAAGGCACTCTCATATTTGAAATATAGTATTTGAGCCAATCAAACTCCTGTGATATAAACAAGTTGTTTTGGTTTGCTTTTCATTTCAAACCTAAAGGCTACAAATTATTAAAGGAACACTGGTGACCAAAGAGAAAGTCCTATTTTAAGACCCTCAAAGAGGATTCTCTCCAAAGCATTGTAATTATATGTCCCTTTTTGACTACCCATAATACCTTAAGAAGATCACTGTTGTACTTACACTCTAGTGCTGCTAGTTCCAAGAAACTAGGACTGTGGAACCTAATTATTGGTTAATTTTCAGCCCTATAGAGAGAAATGGCTAACAAGTCATGGCCATAGTGGCTTGGCCTAGGTGTTCTTCCTCAGGCTGAGAAGGAAGTTCATTTGTGATATGAACTCCTGTTGGATTAGATTAAGGTTTGTCCTGTGTTTTGAAGACACAATAAGATTATGTAATAGCAGGGACTTGCTTACATGAAAAGAACGCAGAGGGATCACCTGGTAGTAACTGAGGAAAATCTGAAAGAATGTGTAATAGTAACTAGAAGTTTGAACTTAATATATAAAGAGTGAAACAAGTCGGGCTCGGTGGCTCAGCCTGGGAGGCTGAGGTGAGTGGATTGCCTGAGCTGCGGTTTCGAGACCCGCTTGGGCAATTTGGCTAGACCTCCTCTCTACAATAAATCAAAAATTAGCCGGGCGTGGTAGCTCATGCCTGTAGTTCCAGCTACTTGGAAGGCTGAGGCGGAAGGATCACCGGAGCCCAGCAGGTCGAGGCTGCGGTGGCCGGGAGCGGCCACTGCACTCCAGTTCAGGCGACAGAGTGAGACTCCAACTAAAAAAAAAAATTAAGATAAAATAAAAAAAATAAAGACTGAAACAGTTTGGGGTGATAACAACAGTCAGAATGGCTGAAAACACTGCAGATGGAATCAAAGGACCAAGGAACCCAGATGTTAGCTGGGAACCCTGAAGTCATCCGGGATGATACTAGGGAAAAATAAAATAATCTAGGTGCCAATGTCTACAATGTCTGCAACATATGCTGGAAATTGACTAGGAAGCAAAAGGTGACAGCAAAGAAAAGTGGTAGAGCACTGAGATTGCATGAATCTAAAACTGAGAGGTTTGTTCTGCCTTTTATTCATGATAGTGAAGAAACAAATGAATGCAAGTGAATTGATAAATAATGATTCTCTAGCTGAGCTCATTCTCAATGTTTTGGGCATGAAAGTATTAAAAATACCATCCTTGTCAGTACATGTTCCCTTTCATACTCAGCCCTGCCTATCCATTCTCCCTGCTGGCTCCCCATTCCCACCCCAAAATATCTCAAACAACTGACGATTCTGGGGGACTCCTGTCTGATTCCTTTCAGGAGCAGAAGGCTGAACATTATTTATACTTAAGTTTAGGAGTGTGTGTGTGTGTGTGTGTGTGTGTGTGTGTGTGTGTGTGTGTCTGTGTGTGTGTGTAGGCCTGGATGTAACCAAACAGGGCCAACTTTAAAAATACCCTGGATACCATAAATCTGAGGAGCCTTAGCTCTGTGTAATTGCTTCAGGGCATCTGGTGCCCGTGTCAGTGTCAAGACTCATGTCCACTGGAAGGGCAGACACAAGGTTGAAAACAACTACTACAGGGTGGCTTCCCTGAGCTAGGCCTAGCCTAATCATCCCACTTACTGGGCTTTGACTTAAAGACACATGGAAAATATTAACACTAAATAAAAGTGTCTGCAAAGAGGAGATGAAAGCCTTGGCGGGCTTAACATCTGAGTAAAGCTTCCATCAGATTGCTCCAGGCTACAGCTGGCAGTGATGAGAGTTAAAAGAAAAAGACAATAAGATTCAACAGCAATGTGTTGCACTTGAAGGCTCTGTGCCATGTATTGTGCTATACACTTAAATCAACAGAGAAATGAATAAGTTGACATCACTGAATATGAAGAGCTAAAGAAAAGACCAGTACCTACTACAAGTTAATTAAAGGCAGCAATATAATGAGAGATGTATAAACAAATTACTTTAAAAGTGCTAAGGAGGGAGGGTTGGCTTCTAACTACAGGGATCCAAGAAAGTTATAAAAAGAAGGTGGAATTTGACCTGATCTGGGAAGAATAAATTGGGCTTTTATACACACAGATGATATGCAGGCAACAACATAGCCATATATACAGAAAAAGGACTACACAAAATACAGGAATGCGTAGTGATGGAAATAAGAGAAGATGAGGATAGAAAGTAATACTAATAATATTTGTAGATTACTTACAATATGCCAGAAATAATTCTGAGTTAAAAACGTGTTAATTAATTCTCATAACAACTCTAAGAGTTAGGTTAATATTATAAGCATCATTGAACTCATCATTATCCCCACTAAAAAATTCAGAAACTAAGCCCTAAGGAAGTTGAGTAACTTGCTCAAGATCCCACAGACAGCAAGTGGTGGAGTCAAGATTCAAACCCAGGAAGTTTAAATATACACAGAACCTATTCTCTCAACATCTACAGTACATTACCTTTCAAGAAAAGATGGCAGAAGATCATGAAAAAACTTGAATGCGAGGATGAGGATTTGAGGCTTGATCTTGCAGTCTTTTGTTTGATTTATGGCTGCAAAATTCAATAGCTCAATGACCTTTTGCACGTTACTTAATTTGTATGAATTCTTGTTTTCAGATTTATAAAATGAAGATAATAAAATAAAATATCATCAGGATATAACATTATATAAAGCACCTAACACATAAATTTCCATGAAATTCTTAGTAAATATAGCTGCCATTATTTATAATATAATTAATATGAGATGGGGGCACAACCCAGGTATAATGAATAGACAGGTTTTTTAGTATTTTGGGGCTATTAGCAGTGATGTATATGGTGAAAAAGCTGAAAAATGAATGTGAGAACCAGTTTATGAAAGATCATGAATGTGACCTTGAAGCATATGGCTTTTATTCAACAAGTTATAAGGAACCAATTAAGCAGAATGCATTTTAAAATGGCATTGTGAAAGGTAGAAAGAAAAATACATAGCTAAAAGATACACCCAACAAGCACCTGCTTTGTACTTCGTCCTGGGCTAGGTGCTGTGAGGCATACATGGATGAATACCTTGGATTCTGACCAGTAACTGCAAAAAGACAATTCTGCCCACAGCCAACATATCGCTAAATAGTAATTGGAAGCATTTTCCCTCAAAACCGGAAAAAGACAAGGCTACCCATTCTCACCTCTCTTGTTCAACATTGTGTTAGAAGTTCTAGCTAGAGTAATTAGACAAGACAAGGAAATCAGAGTTATCCAAATAGGAAAATAGTTATCCCTCTTTGCTGACCTTATGATCCTATGCCTTGAAAACCCAAGAGAATCTGTCAAAAGCCTGCTTTCACTGATAAAGGACTTTGACAAAGTCTAAGGGTACAAAATAAATGTAAAAAAGCAGTTGCATTCTTATATGTCTTCAACAAGCAGACAGAGAACTAAATAAAAAAACACAATCCCATTCACAATGGCAACAAAAAAATGAAATACCTTGGCATCATCCTAACCAGAGAAGTGAAAGACCTTTACAATGAAAACTATAAAACACTGCTCAAAGAAATCAAAGAAGACACAATCAAAAGGAAAAATATTCCACGTCCATGGATTGGAAGAATCAACATTGTTAAGATGTCCACCCTACCAAAGGCAATCTACAGATTCAACGCAATACCCATTAAATTGCCAACATCATTCTTCTCAGACCTGGAAATGACAACACAGAAATTCATATGGAAACATAAACAATCACGAATAGCCAAAACAATCCTTTGCAAAAGAAACAAAGCAGGAGGCATCACACTTCCAGACTTTAAACTTTAATATAAGACTACAATAATCAAAACAGCCTGTATTGGCATAAGAATAGGCATATGGGCCGGGCTCAATGGCTCAGCCTGTAATCCCGCGCCTTGGGAAGCTGAGGTGAGTGGATTGCCTGAGCCCGCGGGTTCGAGACCCGCCTGGGCAGGCGAGACCTCATCTCTACAAATAAATCAAAAAATTAGCCGGGCGTGGTAGCGGGCGCCTGTAGTTCCGGCTACTTGGAAGGCTGAGGCGGAAGGATCGCCGGAGTCCAGCAGGTCGGGCTGCGGTGGCTGGGAGCGGCCACTGCACTCCAGTCTGGGCAACGGAGCGAGACTCCAACTCAAAAAAAAAAAAAAAAAAATAGGCATATGGACCAATGGAGCAGGGTAGCGATTCCAAAAGCAAAATCTCAATTTCTCAACCAACTCATCTTTGACAAAGACTCCACCAACAACCACTGGGAAGATGAGGACATATTCTGTAAATGATACTGAGAAAATTGGCTAACCACACGCAGAAGATTGAAACAGAACCCCTACATATCACCATACAAAAAAGTCAACTCTAAATGGATCAAAGACTTAAACGTAAAACCTCAAACTATAAGAACCTTAGAAAATGGAGGAAACGCCCTTAGGGAAATTGGAAATGGCAACCAATTCCTGATAAAAACCAATGTGCCCTAAAGAAATAAGATAGAAAAGTGGGACCCCATCAAACTGAAAAGCTTCTGCAAAATAGAAGAAACCATCAAGAAAATGGGGAGAAAGCCCACAGAATGGGGAAAAAATATTTGCCCACTGTATATTTGACAAAGGCCTAATATTCAGGATCTACAAGGAACTCAAACAAGCCGAAAGGAAAAAACAAACAAACAGTCCAATTACAACGTGGGCAAAAGACATGAATAGACATTTCTCAAAAGAAGATATACAGGCATACAATAGACACATGAAAAAGTCCTCAACCTCACTGATCACAGGGAAATACGAATCAAAAATCACATTGAGATACCACCTAACTCCAGTAAGATTGGCCATCATTAATAAAACAAACAACAACAGATGCTAGCGAGCATGCAGAGACAAAGGAACGCTTCTGCATTGCTGGTGGGAATGCAAGAGGTTACTAGTGTAACCTCTTTGGAAAACAGTGTGACTATTTCTAAAAGAACTAGACATTGACCTTACATTAATGACCCAGCAATCCTCCTACTGGGAATGAACCCAGAGGAATTCAAATCATCCTACAAAAAAGAGACCTGCACATACATGTTTATTGCAGCACTATTGCAATAGCAAAAACGTGGAACCAATTGTGCGTACTGCCCATTGAAACAGGACTGAATTTTTAAAATGTGGTACATATACACAATGGAATATCACACAGTCATAAAGGACAAACATATGGACTTTGCAGCAACTTGAATGGATTTAGAGTCGTTCACACTCAGTGACCTATCACAGAAACAGTGAATAGAGTACCACATGTTCTCATTCATAAGCAGTCCCTGAACATTTACCATAATACTATAAGAAAGGGATTGATTGGCAATAGTGGGATACTGCTGGGGTGTGAGAGGGCGAACACAGCATTAATAAGGGTACCTGATATCAAACCAGACAATGCGAGGACCAAAGGAAGGCCTAAACTTT
>CAUYQG010195911.1:0-47576 GCA_963574415.1 Tarsius wallacei
TCAATATTTTTTATTATGATATTGTGGGGTACAGTTAAGGGTTAGGTATACAAATATGCCTCGTTCAGGCACCCTTGTTGATAGGAAGTGTCTCCCCGTCCCCAGACAGATATTTACTACCATTAATCCCATCACCCTACCCAACCCCCCCATAGTTTCCCACCACTGTCAGTCATTTTCTTGTGGTAATATGACCAACAAGATTTCACTGATTTTTTTCTATGATATTTTTGTCTTCTATGTCCTGTTTTGGGTCTTTACATTGCTAATCTGGAGTCTTCTGCCAAAGTTAGGGTTTTGGTGATCTTGTCTTTCCAGCTCCCTTAGGTGATTTGTCAGGCTGTTGACTTGTGATCTTTCTGTTTTCTTGATGTATGTGTAGAGTTATAATTTCCCCTCTTAGTACTGTTTTCATGGCATCCCAGAGAGTTTGATAAGATGTGTCTTTGTTTCCAGGAATCTTTTAATTTCAAATGCTTTGATTTCTGTGTTGACCCAGGAGTTGTTCAGCACTTTACTGTTTAATGTCATGTGTTTGGGGGGAATCTTGTTGTTGGTGATATTTATTTTTATTCCACTGTGGTCTGAGAAGGTGCATGGTAGTATTTCAATCTTATGGAATTTGTTTATGTTTGATTTATGGCTGAGGATGTGGTTGATCTTGGAGTATGTTCCATGTGGTGATGAGTAGAATGTATATTCCATGGTTGTATCATGGAGTATTCTATAGGTATCTATTAAGTTCATTTGGTCAAGCACCAACTAAGGTTCTGGATCTCCTTACTCTTCAATTTTAAAAATGAGAGCTTTTGTTATTTACAATAGGAATTCTTTTCTCATCATGAGCTTTTAAATTAGGAATTCAGAAACAAGGCACTGCAAAAATAATTTTGTGATTCAACATTAGAATGAAAACATGAAACTAAAATAAAATTTCTACAAGCCAGGTGGAGTAAAATTTTAAGACTTCAACTGAAAAGAGAAAACTAAGAGAACAAGGCAGAGTTTCCTATGTTTGCTTTAAAACAGTTTTAAACAGAAGTACTTATGATACCATTTTAATTTCCCTGCCAGAAAGAAACATGATTCTTCTTTCTCCATACTTATTGTTAAGTTACTTGAAAATTAGGCAAACAAGAAGAAAAGCAAAAAGCATCCTCTCCAAGTTCAAATTTGTTTTTCTAATTAAAACAGGTAAATTCCAACATTGCAAAAGGCTTAGTTGTTCTCATTTTCCTTTAAAAAGTACTGAGGAAGGAATTTTCTTATTTCCCTTTAAAATTGTTCAATAGGTTGCCTCTAAAATAGTGTCTTTCCCAAACACATTTGAACAGGCTGCATAAATGAACACAGATTGGGACTTCACTCAGACTCCCAGTGGCTATCAGATCACAGGTGCTCATGTCTGCACCTGCTTCACTCTACCTGCGTTGAAATGAATCCGATTATTTTAGAGAAAGTAAGCAGGTGAACATCTAGTTCATCTAGCTTGACAGGTGTTTCACATTGTGGGAGTAATGTGCCTTGATGGAATGTTCTATACCTATGGCACTCAAAGTGGAAACTACTAGCTACAGGTGGCTCTTGAGTGCTTGAAATGTGGCTAGTGTAACTAATTTTATTTCATGTTAACTTATTTAAATTTAAATAGCCACATGTGGATAGTGGCTACATATTGGACAGCATATGATGGTCTTGCATCATCAGAGTGGTACAGTGAACCAAGTATAAGTTTAAACCTTTTAAAAAAATTATAAAATATTCGAATGCATAAGGATACAGGTTGGAAATATATCATCAGGTTAATCATTATTAACATTGGTGTATATTTATTCTTCTAGACTTTTTTTTCTTTCCAGGCCTATAAACACACTCCACCACAGGTAGATTAAAAAATATATAAAATAGAATCACACTATAATGCTATTCTATGGCTTGCTTTTCTTTTAACAATAAGTTGTGACCAACTATCTTTCTATGTTAGTACAGAGTATTATTTACAGCTACATGAACCAGTGGTTACCTTCTTGATAAGCCAATCTCATTTCTGTCATTTCTAGCTAAGGTATGCTGATTAACACAAGTGTGTTCAGGGATCAGATTTACCTTTAGGGTTACCATGTTGCTTGTATCAAGGGCCCTATCTCAGGATGAAAGAATAGAAGTAGTAGGTGGAAATTCAAAAAAGGAGAGCTTTAGACGCCAGATAGAGGAAGTTAAATTTCATAATATACTCCAAAGGAAACCACCAAGGGATTCTGAGCAGGCAAGTGGCAAGATTAGACCTATTATTGTAGAGGCGGACCCTGATGGTAATCCACTGGAGACTGGAGCAGAGACCATGGACAGAAAAATCAGATTTGGTACACAGGTTTGTCTACATGTCAGTTACTGGGTACTCAGAATACCTCTAATACTGCTGTGTGATTACATTTCCAGACCAAGTTCAACAAATCCTGTTTAGCTCTCTCACAATAAAGCATAAAACATAAAATATCCTGTTTGGTAACAGTTTAGTTTTCAACTATTATTGTGACAATATAAAATACAAAATTCATTAAACTTTTATTGAGCACTTACTATATACCAGGCATTAGGGAAATAGCAGTGCACAAAATGAAGTTTCTGTCCACATGGAAGAGGCTCTAAAAGGAAGAGATTTGGGGTTAGGAAAAATAAGAAGTTTAATTTCAAACATATAAATTTTGAGATGCCCATAAATGAGATGTCAATGAGGCAGCTGCACATATGAATTGAAGAAAGTTCTGGGTTAGAGATGCATTTTGGAGCATGTGGTCACCTAGTTAGTGAACATACAGAGAATAAAGAGGAACCCAGGAGTTGAAGACTGAAGAAAGTAATGACAAGAGTAAAGTTGGAGAGAACGTAACAGTGAGCCACTGACTAGAATTTCCAAAGAATGGGGGAGGTGTTGATCTAGGAATTTGCATAAGTGGACCAAGGAGTTGAGTGAGTGGTATTGACAGTTGGCATGAGTTTCCAAGTTGATTAATTTAAGGAGGAGGGTAGGACAAAAGTTTGGAAGAAGCAATGAGGGTCAAGGATGACACTTAATCTTTCTCTAAGTCCAGTAGAACAAAGGGTGTTAAAAATAAAACATGGCCACTCAGGAGAGCTTTAGGGAAGCAATATAAGTAGATTAATGTTCACAGTAAGAAGGGGAAGGGACTGTTCAGATAAGGTTAAGAAGACAAGGGACTGCTGATGACAGAAAGGTGAGTTCTGAAGTTCATAGGGCAGCTCATACTCTGAGCACAGGAAGGTGCTCTTTAAGAAGGATGGGGGATGGGATCAATTAGAGACGTACAGAGCTGTGTGTTCAGGAGAGACCATAGGGTGAGAGAATACCTGGAACATCTTGTTTTCTAATTATTGTTAATACAAATAGGAACAGAATTATTCCCAATATTCTTCAAGGCAGATTAGTTGAGTGCTGCTCTATTCACAATAGCAAAAACATAGAACCAACCCTACTGCTCATCAAAAGTAGACAGGATAAAGAAAATGTGGTATATATACATGATGGAATATTATGCAGCTGTAAAGAACAAAATCATGGACTTTGCAGTTAATTGGATGGATGGAGTTGTAGATAATTATACTTAGTGATCTATCACAAAACAAAGAACTGAATACCACACATTCTCAGTTGTAAGTGGAACCTGAACATTAATCATAATAGCACAAGGGAGGGATCGGCAGTCACAGGACACTGCCAGTGGAGGAAGGGAGAAGAGGAGGCATGTAACAACAGAAAGGGTACCTGGTCCTAAGCCAGAAGTGAGGACCAGATGAAGGCTCAAATTTCATCTGCACACAGATTACTTATGTACCTAATCCTGATTTGTACCCCATATCTCTATAATAAAATAAAGTTGTAAAATAAAAACAGAGGGAAGAAGAAATAACAGTTGTGCTGTGAATTATGTAGAAATGTGATCATTTACAAAATGTTTTTATAGTGTAATATGCTTCCTAAATTGTGGTAATCTAGCAGTAGGCAGCATGGATTCAACCCTTATCACAAAAAGTACTTGTTGAATACCTACTATTGTACTAGGTGTGAGGAACAATGTAGAGAAGGAAAGCAGTCACTTCCAGAAATCACAAGCCCTCAAATAAAACTGTACTTATTGTCTAGTGAGTGATGAGAAAAGACCTGGCAACTTCAAAACACTTTCTTGCTCTTTAGGATTCCAGGGATTTTACATTTTCTTGATCTCCAGAACAGGAAAGGCCACTGTACACTTCTCCTAGTGCTCCTATAGTGGATATTTGTAGTTCAGAAATGCCTGTACCATTTTATAACAAGCACATAAACACTATCTGAGAATGACACAAATGTTAGACCATCTTCATTGTTCAAAATGTGGAGGATGTAAAGCCTCTCCCACATCCAATCAGGCTTCCTTTTCCTATATGTTTTTCAAGAAGTGAGAAAAAATAGTAGTATGGAGTCATCGGAATTAGAAGTGACAAAAACATGCCTCCATCCATGATTGTGACAGGCACACTAATAATTCTTAGGACTCTTTCCTGTTGATCTTTTCCATAAAGTACTCTAGATAGTCATTACCAATTGTTTAGAACTGGGCCACCTCTGGTAATACAAATGGTACCACCTTTTCAGATATAAAGTCAGTTCTAAAATGGAATAGAGTATCATGAGGTTTTAAATACATGCTTGAATGATTCCTGGGCTCATTCAAAGTACCTCCAAGGTCATGAGACAAGAAACTCTGGTTTCAAAGTACCTTCTTCAAAGGAGAGGCACGCAGGAGGCAATTCAGCATGGGGCATTGCTAGGCATTTGATCATCAGTGGTTTTAATTTCAAAGGAAGCCAAATGGCTTCAGTGAAGATGACCATTCCTTGCCACTGGTAAGTCCTCAAATCTACCAGCTGACAGTGTTGGCAAATCATGGAATTTGGCATGGATATTGGTGAAATCATGGTGATTGTACTAAATTCAGAGCATTTGAATGAAGTAAAGTGTTTTGTGTTGTTGTTTTTTTAACCTCTAATTTTAGATTAAGTTTTCCTCAAATACATTTTGTTAAGAAAATATTTTACTTCCCTAACAATCTTTTTCAAACATTTATTTATAACAATCTTAAGGACAATTTTCAACTTAAGTTTTGGCTGGGGAGAAGCCTTCTTTACCTTATATTTGGAAGGAATACTCAGCTATTTGGCCAACCACATAAGCTCAGGACATGGAGTCATTCGAACAGTTTCACTTAGAGAAGGAGACACTAAGCAGATACAGCATTTTGTTATTATAGTCTCTCCAGGTTGAAGTATGATAAGAACAGGCACTAAGCTGCTTACAGATTTGAATTAGAGAAACAATTATTCTAATACACGATAGGGGAAAGGCTTTCAGAGCTCATAATCTCCCAATTCTTATGAAAAACTACCACTTTGTGGATATCCATGCTTGACTGAAGGTTCTGAAAAGTAATCTAAGCCTTCATTTCTCACTTTTATCCTCTTGGATTGATTTTTGGTCCTTTTGAAAATGATTGTCCCCTTTAAAACTTTCTGAACATGGCACAATGCATAATCTGTATCACTTGGCACTCTAAATACTCTGCCATTATTCTAGGGTTCTTATGCCTGAGCATGCCTTGTCAGCGGAAATTTATTCAATGAAATGTGAAATTACTTTATCAGACACATTTAGAACATTTGACTCAGGTTAAGCATGTTGAGCTAAAAAGGTTCAAGAAGTTATATTCATAGATAGTTAATTTTGTTCATCACAGGATAACTTTTCATCCTTGACTGCTTGCTGCTTCTGCTTTTTTGACCTCTCACAATGGCCACCAGAGGCTAGGGAACAAAAAGATCATTTCAATGATGTCTTCACATTTTTGACATCCTTGATGTCAGAACTGTCACAGCTAGGATGTGCGGCTAGGGTGTCAGTCTGAGCTCTATCACTTGGACATTTTATACCTTGCATTCTCACCCTCTACTGTCTCCAGAAATAGATCCTAAACACTGCTAGTTTGCTATACAAGCTAACCCAGGCTTAGACCCATCTTCTTTTGGGGCACAGCCTCTTTATTTTCTGTGAAGAAGAATAGAAACTATATTCCCCAGGAATCAGAAAAAATATATTTAGCTGGATATATTTAAGAGGAGGTTATAGTCACTCAGCCGTTCAGAAACTGAGGAGACAGGAAACAGAAGAGCAGTAATCAGACATTCTTTGGAGAACCTTGGGCCTAGAAGACAAATCCTTCTACCTGGGAAACCGTGAAAAATCAGTGCTCTACACTAAGAGGTCCCAGGGATTGCAAACGTGGCACAGCTGATGTGTTTCCAGAGTCTTGTATATGGTAGTTGTCCCATGAGTGTTCAGAAAAAGAAAGAGCAGAACTCTAAGATTCAGACATGGACAGCCAGTTGGGTGCCCACTGCACCTGCAGCCCATGCTCTCTCAAGTGTCTCAAGACATCTGCCAATGAAAAAGGAATGCTCTGTAGATTGTGTGTGGTAAATTTAAACCCCATCAGGAACAGAGAACATTTTTCCTTTTAAATATCTCCTTAGACTTTCTTTCTCTCCCCTATGGTGACTGTTAAAATTCTCTCTATTAAGAGGTTGATATAAGTTCCAATATAGGTAATCTAGAAACTGAGGAGGGGAGGAGCAGGTGAGTGTTTGATTGTCTTTAGGCTGCTGCTTCTCTGTGATTTTTCTCTCTTGTTGAAAAATCTTCTGTGGAGGCCATATTTCTGAATCCAGTTGTCTTAAGGCTTTGCTCCAGGTGACATGTTGGACCTTTCTCCTTCCAGGAGCTGCTATTCATGGTTTCAGGGAAGGGTATTGTCACCGCCGCAAAAGTGTCTGTGAGTACTTCTTAGCACTCTTGTGGAAATTAATGGCGTTGAAGACCCCAATTCTTCTTTGAGATCTCCCTGCACATATGTCATTTCTCTTGTAGTTTTTCTAACTAAAGAGGAAGAGGGACTTATTTTGCCCAGGGCGGATGTGTGCTGATGTGAATACAGCAGAGGCACTTTGTGTTCACACCTGCTTTTGCACCTCTGCCCTTACTAGGAGAATACACCTTGGTTAGCCTGCTGGAGGGATGTCAAAAATACCTGTATGGAAAGATACACAGAGGAGAGCCAAATCACCCAGGCGACAGGAACTAACGCCAACATGTGTGCACCACAGACAATAGCTGGTCGACTCTCAGACCTAGAAGCGTGCCTAGCCAAGATCAGGAGAACTGCCCAGGACAGTCTAAACAGTCAGCCTACAAACTCATAATTTAAATAAGTGTCTACTGTTATATATACACCAATGAGTTTTTGGAGTGGTTTGCTATGCAGCAGTATCATGGCAATGGACATCAGAAACAGCTACTTTCTTGTGATGTTGAGGGGTAGTATAGTGAGTAGTAGTATAGTTTGGTGATTAAGGCACTAGACTCCAGAAGCAAAGAGCTTGAGTTCAAATCCTACCTCTGCCACTTGCTAACTGTAACCAGGGGAAAGTCAATTAAATTACCTATACCTCAGTTTCATCTGTAAAATGACAACAGTATCTACTGACAGGGAGCTAATATGAAGATTAAATCAGCTAATTATATCTGAAGAGTTTAGAACCATCTCTGGCATATAGTAAGCACTATAAATGTGCTTTCATCACTTGCTATTATGTTGATTAGTGTTGGTGAAAAGAGAGCCATGTGATTTGGGACTGTGGGTCCCACAGTCTGTTCCTGTCCTCCTAATTAGGGAATTGTTCATGGAGTTTTTCCAAAGACTTTTGCTTTCATTTCACGCACTACTACTGCTTTCTTAGTGTGAGCAAGAAGTTTTTAAAGTTGGCCTCAGTGTCTTCTCTTCTTATCAGTCCATCTATGCCATATCTGCAGATATTTATTGAGATTTTTGTCATATGAATGTCATCTTTCTCTGGATATCTGTGTTTCTCTTGATATCAGTTATGCAAACTTTTGCTTATTTTCATGTATATTTTTTAATTTTGGAGGGAATATGGAAGGGGAAAGTTAGGAGGCTTGTGGTCAAGTAGTTGTTTGACCAAGAGCTAAAACAATATAGTTTTAATAACTGAATACAACCTTGTTTACTCATCTTTCCTCCTTACTTGGATTTTCTATTTATTTAGAACAACTTGGCAGAACAACTTTGTCCCTTTCCCCATATTTTTAGTTTATGTCAACATGTTTAATTTGAAAGCTAATCGGGGAAGTTTCTCAATGTGTATACTGTATTAGTTCTTTGGATCAAGGGACTATACATTCTTGGAACTGAAAGGCACTTTAGAGATTATCCAGTCTCTCTAGTTACAGATGAGGGAACTGAGACTCAGACAAGTCATTTGTTTGAGGTTCCAGAGCAAGTTAGCAGGAGAACCTGGATAAGAATACAGAGCTCTCCCAAGTCCAGTGGGTTCTTATTTTTATTGTTTAATATTTAATATGCATAAAAGAATATAGCGTGTGTATAAGTTAGACATATAATAAAATAACTAAGGACATCATCCATGACATAGAGACTTCTTGTACATGTAGCTCTAATCTTAGCCTACTAGAATCTGCTGTATCCCCAACTTGATGCATCCGCCAAAGAAATCACCATTTTCCTGAATTTTATATTTATTATTTTTTGCACATTTATGTTTAGCTAAATTATATATATATATTTTAAATAAAAATTGTATCACATCACAATCTTGTTTTTTTTAATTCAACATTATGTTCCAATAGTCACCCACATTTTTGCATATAACTAAGGTTCATTCATTTTCATGAAAATTTTTTTTTGCTGTAAGATAAAATTGCTATGAATAATCATGTCCACTGAGCCATTTATAAAGTTTCTAAAGTTTCTCTAGGGTAAGTGCTTATGTGTGGAGTTTCTGAAACATAGAATAATATCCATGTTCAACTTTGTAAAATGATACCAAGTTGTTTTTATCAGCAGGATTTTGGGATTCTTATTTCTCACAGAATCATCAATGCTTGGTGTCATTAGCCTTTCAGCTAGTAAATATTCTACTGGTAGGTATATTGTAGTCTTAACTTACACTTCCCTAATGATTGACCAGGTTGACCATCTTTTCATATATTTATTTGCCCATTGTATTTCCTCTTCTATGAAATGCCTATTTATTTCTTTTTTTGCATTTAATTATTTTGTATTATCTTTTTTTGACTTGAAGTAGTTATTAATAAATTCGGAACACTCAGTTTTTATCAGATACATAGGTGGCAACTAAGTTTTCCCAAGTATTTATTGACTTTCTACTTTCCTTATGACATCTTTTAATGAATACAAATTATTGATTTTAATATTTCTTTGATACAATTTTTACCATATCAAAGGTGCATTTTATAGTATGTCAACATAGAAAAAAGATTATCTCTAAATTATAAGGTCTTAATATGTATAAATAATCTACTACTCTAGCCAGTAATACATCTAGAATAAAAGACTGAATAAAAAATTAATATAAGTAAAAAGCAAAACCCCTAACACTTGGATCTAAGAGAATCGGTTGATCAAATATTGGGTGGTGATGATAAGAGAGGGATAGATATATAAACTAACAGAACAGCAATAACTAAAGAAACAAGACTCAGGAATAAAAACATGTTCATTTTCAATTATTAATTTATCTTTCTTAAAAACCCTCTCTATTCATTATTTTCTCTCTTTCTGAATCTTGAACCTCTCCATCTTCACTGCCTCTGAACATCTCAAACATTAAAAACAAAATATAATAAAAAACAAAACAAAGCTCTGCCTTGATTTTACTGTTGCCTTTTGCTACTATCCAACAGGTTTGCTTTCCTACACTGCAAAGCTACTCAGGGGTTAACCTCTTTTGATCCCTTCACTCTTCTCAAATTGATCTCATTAAAGACATCAGTGACCTCCTAATTGAAAAATTCATTAAGCACTTTTCAGTTCTAAGCTGATCTGATGTCTTTGCAGCATTTGACACTCCTGTTCATTCCTTTCTTTCCCCCTGGAATCTCTCTTTTCCCTTGGCTCCCTTTCTTTGTGGCTATTTTCCTAGCTCTCAGAATTATTTCTCAAGTCTCTTTTACCAATTCTCCTCATGTACATACCTCAAGTGGTAGTGCTTTCCAGAGTTTTACCATCAGCTTTGTACTCTTTCTCTACTGTGCTGGGGGAAATCTCATATTCTCAGGGTTTCGGCTGTCTCTTGTATGTTGAAATCTTCACTTCCTACATAAACCCTTTTCCTAAGCTCTAGATCTTAACTTCCACTGAGCTTTTCCAATGGCTTCCACTACCACCTATACTTTAACAAGTCACATATCTAGAACTCTATACCAGACCCCTCTCTTGACAACCAGACCTTTATTTCTAAGTTCACATCCAACATCTTTCCCTAAAAATTATTAGGAACTTTATACTCAAGATTTTCCAATCTGAATCATAAATGTCCCCTCCCTCTGCCTCCTCTTGCAGTATTTCCTTCTCTGAAAATCACACCACTGTTCATGCAATTATTCAAGTCATAAATAGAGAGTCATCCTTGAGTCTTCCTCCTCTCTTTTTTTCTACTCTACATTCAGGCAGACACCACATCTGATCAACTTTATCTCCTCATTGTTACTCAAAGCTGTTCCTCTCTATATCTGCTGCTCTTTAATTCAGGCCCTTATTCTTTTTAGCACAATCTCTTAGCTAGATTTCTTTTTTTTTTTTTTTGAGTTGGAGTCTCACTCTGTCACCCAGACTGGAGTGCAGTGGGGCCACCCACAGCCTCGACCTGCTGGGCTCCGTCAATCCTTCCGCCTCAGCCTTCCAAGTAGCTGGAACTACAGGCGTGCGCTACCATGCCCGGCTAGTTTTTGATTTATTGTAGAGATGAGGTTTCGGCAAGTTGCCCAGGCAGGTCTCGAACACGTGGGCTCAGGCAATCCACTCACTTCAGCCTCCCAAGGCGCGGGGTTACAGGCTGAGCCACTGAGCCCGGCTTTCTTAGCTAGATTTGTAACTTTCGGTTTTGCTCTGGTCCAGAAGAGTCCATTTGCCACTTCCACTAACACATTTTTCTAAAACACAAACCTATTGATGTCCTTTTTCTACAAGATAAAAATACCAACTCCCTAATAGGCCATTCAAGATTTTAATGAGCTGGGTCCTACCTTCCTTTCCAACCTTATCTCACACCTCTCCCCTGCAAGTATCCAATTGATAAATTACACACTTCTACTTCAGGTAAGGCTACCTACATGTGTCTCACTTTGTTATACCTCTGTGTCTGTTAATATGCTCTTCTTTCTGCTTCAACCGTTCTTTCTGAACAATTTTGCCTGATGCATTTCTTTAAGGCATAATTCAAGTGTTCACAGATACTGGGAAACCTTGCTATTTTCTCAGGCAGCATTAGAAATTTTCTCTTCTGGGTCAGGTTCGGTGGCTTAGCCTGTAATCCTAGCACATTGGGAGGCCGAAGCGAGTGAATTGCTTGAGCCTGCGGATTCGAGACCTACCCAGGCAAATTGGTGAGACCTCATCTCTACAATAAATCAAAAATTGGCTGGGCATGTTAGTGTGCACCTGTAGTTCTGGTTACTCGAAAGGCTGAGGTGGAAGGATCGCTGGAGCCCAGCAGGTCGAGGCTGCAGTGGCCGGGAGTGTGCCACTGCACTCCAGCCTGGGTGACAGAGTGAGACTCCAACTCAAAAAAAAAAAGAAAAGAAAAAGAAATTTTCTTTTCTGTATTCATTTAGAGTCTTATTTTCCTCTCTATATAACATAGAACATTTATTATTTGTTTGCATGACAATCTTCACCACTAAACTCTAAGCACCTCAAGAAAACTACAGTATCACTTTCACAAAGTTTTGTGTCTTCCATAGCTCCGTTAACAGTTCTAGAACGTATAGACAGTGATAGTTGTGTTTTTTTCTGGGATGATCAGACAACATTTATGATATTCTGATCTGATACAATACCGGTCTTATATTAAGACAGCTATAAACTGGAAAACATTAAAAGAAGAGCAATCAGGAACCCAACATCATGTCAAAAGAGCGATGATTTTAGAACTGAGAATTATTTTCATGAGGCACCATGAATTAAAAAGAAAAACCAACAGGACTTATTGTGAAAGTATTCAGAGCAAGCACACTTTTTCTAATAAAACACAAAGATGGTAGATTAAAGTTAACAATAAAAGTTTTACTGCTTCCCCTAATGAGAGGTAGAATCTAGTTCTCCTTTCCTTCAGGGTGGTTTGCTTGGCCAATCGCATGAGATTAAAAGGATAGTGTAAGATTTCCAAGACTAAATCAGAAAAAAACTTCAAGTTACTGCCTTGGTCTCTTGGAGTGTCTCTTTTTGGGTTACCCATACTCCAAGCTCAGCCATCATACTGTGAGAAGCCCAAGGTTCATAAAAGGGCCACATGTAGGTGCTTTGTTAGATAGTGCCAGTGAACTCCCAGCTGATAGCCAGCCTCAACTGCCAATGACTGTGAACCACTTTGGTTTGCTCTCTTTTGTAGGTAACTGCAGCCCCCACCAACATCTGACTGTAACCACATGAAAAATCTAAGCAAGAGTCAGCTGACCAGGTTACTTTCAAATTTCTGATCCAAAAATTTGGGTACAACTATAAAAATCCTAAAAAAAAGCCCAGGAAGAACTCTTCCAGACATTGGTCTAGCTATGAACCCATGCCCAAGTCCTCAAAAACAAATGCATCAAGACCCCAAATTGTCAAGTGGGACCTAACTAAACTAAGGAGTTTCCGCACAGCAAAAGAAACTGTCAACAGAGTAAATAGAAAATTTACAGAATGGGGGAAAATATTTGCAAATTATGTATCTGACAAGGGCCTAATATTCAGAATCTACAAGGAACTTAAACAAATTGACAATAAAAAAAAAACCAACCCAATTAAAAAGTGGGCAAAAGACATGAACATACACTTCTGAAAAGAAGACATACAACCAGCCAACAAACATGAAAAAGTGCTCAACACCACTAATCATCAAAGATGTGCTAATCAAAACCACAATGAGATACCATCTGACACCAGCAGAATGGCATTAGTAAGTTAAAAAGCAACAGATGTTGGCAAGGTTGTGCATAAAAGGGAACAGTGACACATTTTTGATGGTTATATAAGCTAGTTCAGCCCCTGTGGAGAGTCATTTAGAGATTTCTCAAATAACTAAAAATAGATTTACTATATGACCTATCAATCTCACAACTGGGTATATACCCAAAGGAGCATAAATTGTTCTACCAAAAAGACATCTGCACTCATATGTTTATTGCAGCACTATTCACAATAACAAAAAACATGTAACCAACTTAGGTTCTCATCAACAGTGAATTTGATAAAGAAAAGGTGATACATATACACCATGGAATACTATACAGCCACAGAAAAGAACAAAATCATGTCCTTTACAGCAACATGGATACAGTTGGAGGCCATAATTGTAAGCAAATTAACACAGAAACAGAAAAACAAATATTGCATGTTCTCACTTATAAGTTGGAGCCAAACACTCGGTACCCATGGGCATAAGGATGGGAACAACAGACACCAGGGACTTCTAAAAAAGGGAGAGAAGGGGAGCGACAAGTGTTGAAAAACCACTCCTTGAGTATCATGCTCACCTCTTGGGTGACAGGCTCAATAGAAGCTCAAACCTCATGACACGACATACAATGTAACAAACCTGCATATGTACCTCTTGAATAAAAAATATTTTGAAATAAATAAAATAATACCTACATTAAAAAAAAAACACTCAGCCCAAGTCCACCAATTTCTCATTGTCAGAAATCTTCATTTGACACTGCTTGCTTAAGGTTTAAAAGGAAGATCTAATAATAGTTTCTAGGCATTTATGAAGGAGCCCTGAGATTGAATATTTTGGGGAACATTCAAACTGTACTATTACAGAAGCTGAATTTGTCTCCTGTTTTTGTTGTTGTTGTTGTTTTACTTTTTTTTGTTTTTTGTTTTTTTCTAAATTCAAAGATAGTTTTCATACCCACCATATTTTGGGAGAACTGATATTATTAAAATAACCATACAACCCAAAACAATCTATAGATCAAGTGCAATCCCCATGAAAATACTAATAACTTTTTTTTTTTTGAGTTGGAGTCTCACTCCATCACCCAGGCTGGAGTGCAATGGCATGCTCATGGCCACCCCAGAGTCAACCTGCTGCACTTAGGTGATCTTTCCGCCTTAGCCTTCCAAGTAGCCAGAACTACAGGGGCATGTGACCATGCATTCTTTACATACATATTTTAAAAATTCTGAAGTTTCTATAAAACCACAAAAGACCCTGAAGAGCTAAGGCAATTCTGAGCAGAAAGAACAAAGCTGGAGACATCACACTACCTGACAACCACAAAAGACCCTGAAGAGTTAAGGCAATTCTGAGCAAAAAGAAAAAACTGCAGACATCACACTACCTGACTTCAAAATATACTACAAACTTACAGCAACCAAAAAGGCATAGTATTGGTATAAAACAGACACAGAGACCAATGGAATAGAATAGGGAATCCAGAAATAAATCCATTTATTTACAGCCAACTGATTTTCAACAAAAGTACCAAGAATATACACTGGGGAAAGCACGCCTTCTTCAATAAATGGTGCAGAAAAAGCTGGATCTCCATACATAGAAGAATGAAATTAGGCCCCTATAAAAATCAACTCATAATAAGTTTAAAAGACTTAAATGTAAGACCTGAAACTATAAAGCAAATAGATGAAAATGTAGGTTAAATGCTTCAGGGCATTAGTCTAGGCAAAGATTTTATGGGTAAAATTTTAAAAGCACAGCAACAAAAACAAAAAAATAGACAAATGCACTTATATCACACTGAAATGTTTCTGCATGGCACAGGAACAATCAATAAAGTGAAGGGACAACCAGACTGGGAGATAATATTTGTAAACCATTCATCTGACAATGGATTAATAAAGAGAATATACAAAAAACTCAATTTCACAACAAAAGAACAAGTGAGCCAATAGAAAAAACAGACAAAAAATCTGAATAAATATTTCTAAAAAGACATACAAATGACCAAGAGGCATGTGAAAAAAATGCATCACCAATTATTAGGAAAATGCCAGTCAAAACCACAATGAGACATAATCTCACCCCGATTAGAATGGTTATAAAAAAGACAAAAAAATAACAAATGTTAGCAAAGATGTGTAGAAAGGGGAACTCCTAAATACTGTTGGTGGAATTGTAAATTAACACAGCCATGATGGAGAACAGTATAGAGGTTTTCAATAAACTAAAACTACCATATGATACAGCAGTCCCATTACTGGATATTTATCTAAAAGAAAGGAAATTAATATATTGAAGAGATAATTGCCCTCCCATGTTTACTGCAGCTCTAACCACAACAGCAAGGATACGGAATCAGCCTAAATGTCCACCAAATAGATGAACAGATAAAGAAATGTGGTATGCGAACACACTGAAATATGGTTAGGCCATAAAAAAGAATGAAATCTTGTCATTTGCAGTAGCATGCATGAGGACATTATGTTAAGTGAAACAAGTCAGGCACAGAAAGACAATTACCACATGTTTTCATTCATATGTGGGAGTCAAAAAACTGAGCTCATTTAAGTAGAAATTAAATTGTAGGTTGTTAGAATATGGGAAGGGCAGGAGGGAGGGGAAGATAAAGAGATATTGGTTAATGAATACAAAGTTACAGCTAGATGAAAGTTTTCGTGTTTCTATCCTACTGTAGGGTGAGTATGGTTAACAGTAATTTAATGTATATTCAAAAAGCTAGCAGAGAGGACTTTGAATGTTCACGACACAAAGAACTAATAAATGTTTAAGATGATGGATATGCTAACACCCTGATTTGATAATTACACATTGTCTACATGTATCAAAATATCACTCTGTATCACATAACTATGTACAATTATTACATGCCAATTAAAAACAAAAGGAGAATAAGATGGTCATTTTTAAACTAAGCTTGGTAACCATGAAGTGTGTGTGCATGTGTGTTTGAGCTGAGAGAGACAGGAAAGCTAACAATTAGTCCATCAAGTGAATATAGGAATTATATATCCTCCTGGCATTCTGTCCATTAGTCCTACATTTAAAAAAACATTGCCTCTTCTCTGAAAGTTGACATTACTTTTCTTGAGAAAGAGAATACTACCAAGAAAAGGGCATAATTTCTCTGTTCAAATATTTGAATAATTAAGAGAAATTAGATTTGTTATAGCAGCAAAAGGATAAAAACTGGCCCGATATGTCTTAGGCAGCTGAACAGAAAAACACTTGTATAAACTTTTTTTTTGAATTGTTCAAAGATGCAATGGCTTGCTTTGATAGGTGGTATGTTTTCTATTGCTAGGGAAAACCAAGCACAGCCCTGACAATTACCTGAGAGAGATAACATTAGACGGGGTTCAAGTAAATCTGGAACTGACTTTAAAGTCTCCCTACTAGAAATTCTATAAATACTGAAGAAACAGGAAGACAAAAAGCTATTTTGAGAGACTTTCCCCCTTAAATATAAATATAATGTAACAGGAATTATATTACCATAATCAAATGTTAGTTCTGGTTCCTATTTTGTCAGGTATAAAGCTCTACTGATACATTTAAAATGATTTCTTAATAAAGCCAGTCAAGCATGAAATAACTCATAGCTGCTTTAGTAAAGACTAATAGAAGAAATTGCACTAATGAGAGAGGCTAATAAGTCAGACTGAGACAAGCCTGGAAGCACACATCTTTTTCAGATGAGGCTGGTGAATACTGTGCCTATTGATAGTATTGTGAGAGGTTTATGTTCTCATTGACGAAGAAAAGGTTTTAAGAAATTTATCAGTAGGGGGCATTGGCGTTCTATCAGCAGGAGAACTCAACTCAGAATAAGTGTTTCTGGTAATTCTGAGCACTTAAACTAATCAACACATCAAAGCAGACAAGAAACTATTTTTTCTTAGAAAAATTCCACATAGAAATGCATCTGTTCTAAATGAAACTTTAGGAAATGAAAGTACAGCAAGTACACATTTGGTTTTGCCTAGATGCTAGAGAGTTTGTGTGTGTGTGTGTGTGTGTGTGTGTGTGTGTGTGTGTGTGTATATATATATATATATATATATATATTTAGAGAGAGAGAGACTAATACCACAGCAGCTGCAGATTCAACATTTCCAATTCTAGGAATTGAGAAAAGAACTGAATTTGCATCATGGTGAACTAGCATCACTAATACTTATAGCTCCCATCTAACTGTAATAAGAGTGAAATAAAGCAGTTCTTTCTGTGTGAGAAATTTCTCCGATACAACAAATACTGGTCTGTTTTTTCTCTCTCCTCTTCTATCCATAAAGGCAAAGTCATACAATCATGAAAGGAATAGGACAAAAATGCAAATTTCGAATGCAGAGTATATGAGAGAAAGAGCTTCACTTCTTTACCTTAAACACACACAAGCCCCACAATTTATCATGGATAGAAAGATTATTACATATCATTAAAAATAAATGTAATTTTTTCCACATCTTACCATGGTATAAATTCTAGATGAAAGGTATAATTATGTATGAATTATTACACTTTATAGAAAAGTTTATGACCCAGATTTCTTGGCTTCTATCTTTAAGAACGTTTTAGTTTTACAACTTAGAATACTGAGATTTAATAAAATTTGGGATCTTGAGGAAAAGCAAAAAGGATGGATACATTAAAACACAGATACACACATTTTTAGGTTTCTCTGATTCAAGGTTATCTGAAGCATGAGAAGTCTGACTAATTTCCACCCACTTTAAGGCTTATCCAGATTTTTATCTCCATTTACTTAACACAAATCAACAAAGCCCCTTCTAAGTAATTGGCAGACAAAGGCTAGGTACTCCGTTCTAAAATTTGCCTTGACCTCTGAGTGAATTTACTTTGAACAGGAGTTTCTAGTTGAGATCTTTCTCTCTCTAATATAATTCCTGATATACATATGAGCTCATATAGTATTTAAGGTATAAAACTTTTATTTGGTTTTAAAGAAAAATACACTTGAAGATAATATACTTGGAGAAAAGGTAAAAGCCCAAGGGCATGTTAGGAACCAAGGTAATAAAAGGGAAGGCTAAATGGCTCTGGAATTTTAATAAATTATAAATTTGGAAGTAGGGAGAGAGAGAAGAGGTGGAAAGCCAATGAGAAAGTTATTTGAAGGTGAACTAGTCAGTAAAACTTTTCAGATGATGAGAAAACTTTTTAGAATTGGAATGTCTAATATTAAATAGAAAATTATTTGCAATATTGCAAGGTAAATTCACTCTATCCTCATACTTTCTACAAACAACTGCATTATGAGTGAGTACATGTATGTGACACATAGTGAAAAACAAAACAAAACAAAGCAAACAAACCACCTGAACTCCATGTTGATATTACAAGGAAAAGAGTAAGAACTTAAATGATAGTGAAGGAGAGAGAGATCATACACAAGCTAAACTGAGTATGCAAAATCAGAGGCATGAAGCTAAAGGACACCATGAGAATGTAAATCCCTCTCCCATTCATTGCCTGGCACCTCCTACCCCTAAGAATTCACAGAAATTTTGGGTAGGACTCTAGACCTTTGCAGGTATGGAATGGAGGGTTGAGTCAATATTATAATGATATTAAGGGGTCAAGTATCCTTAGCCAACATTGGAATTACATGCTGGTGAAGCCCAAAAATGACTTTCAAGCCACTTTAAATGGTAGTCTTGTCTCCCTTATACCTGCCAATGCAAAGTTGTTTTGGCCTATTTCTGAATAACTGAGGTCCTGATATTCTGGTCTCTACTCCTTAGTTCATTTTGTGTGCTATAACAGAATACCTGAGACTTATAACAAACAGAAATTTATTGGCTGACAATTCTGGAGGATGGAAAGTCCAGTATCAAAGTGCTGGCATCTTTCAAGGACCTCCTTGCTTCATCATCACATGGCAGAAAGCAAGAAGGAGAGAAAAAGAGAGCAAGTGGGGGCCAGATTTGCCTTTTTATAATGGCACCAATCCTGCCCATGAATGTGGAGTCCTCATGACCTAATCATCTATTAAAGGTCTCACCTCTTAATATTGTTATTGGTGTAAGATGGTCTTGGTGATTAAATTTCATCAAGGGTGTTGAAGGGGACAAACGTTTAAACCATAGCAACTCCCATCTATGTCTAGTCATTCTAGCAGGGCCCAAGGCACTGAGTACCATGTTTACCATGACCAATTTTCCTGATATACTCATTTTTTTTCTTCTTTTTAAAAAAAAGTTTATCATCCAAACTTTATTTTTTAAACCATTACTCCATTTTCCCCAATTACAAAATAATCTTTAATCATTGCACTTTTAAAGGTAAGTGAAGAAGGGTCCTAAAATCACACACCTACAATCAGTTTGGCACATCTATGTTTAGAGAAGATTGTCATAGTAGTAAACAGAATTAAGTGCAGCCTTCTCTTGGTAAATATTTGAGTAGCAGTTACATTTCAGTTCAGATAAAGACTCTGAGTTTAATCTAAATGTGCTTTGAAAGCCACCTCACCTCATGTCTATTTGGAAAGATTAGTCATATGCATGAGACGTATATTCTAAGACAGGGTAAATCCTAAGTGCTTGGATGCTGATCTGAACAGGCAGGCCCAGTGGTTGGATCAGATTGAAAAAAAGAAAAAGCTGCTCATGTAGGAACAGACACATGTTTATTTCAACTGGGTCAAATAAGCCAATAGAAAGTTAATGAGATAAAGAAAAGTCTTTAAATTCCTACAAACAACTGGACATTTTCTTTAAAACCACATTACAAGGTTAAGTGGCTTTATACCCATTTTATTTTATTATTTTTTCTTTTGAAGTACAGTGTTGGTACCTATTTTGTATACTGAAAAGGTTGAGGCCCACAGAGAAAAAATAACTTGCCAAAGACCTCATAGCTAGGGTGAGATGGTGGTGGGGTTGAAATGCTGGTCTAATTCTAATCTCTCCATGAAACCACAGATGCGGCTCAGAAGGCAGACAACTAGGGAGGTGATTACAGGCCTAAGGCTATTTTGAAATGCAAAGCAGCACAGAGTGGTACAAGCAGCACAGATTTGTAATCAGAAGGTCCAGGTTCTGCTACACATTAGATCTAGGACCTAGGGCAAATTACTTAAGTTACTCTGTAACTTCAGTGCCTTCATTTGTCTTTTTTTTTTTTTTAAGGAGGAGAAAGAGAATATCTACTCAATCTGAAAAAAGCTTTCCAAACAGAACATCTTTAGAAACAATAAAATGTAGCCTTTTTATTTTGCCAGGATGACACTGGCCCCACTGTGTAACCCAAGGCCACTGGTCTACTTAGACCGGTTTTTGCTGAACCAGGAGAGTCAGGCTTTTACAAATTAGTTGAATCGTAGACTCGGTGAGGCTCAGAGAAACTTGCTCAGAAAGCTTTTTGATAACCTGCTATCTACTTTCAAAGACATTAAAAGAATAAAACAGCACCACAAAAACTGGCCTCCCACAAATCAGTTCAACTTCCTGTTACTATCTGTACTCAAACAAAATATTTTGTTTATATATTTAGGTCTCTTTTTCCCCGACAATTGCTTATGCAAACATAAAAATGCCGAAATGTGTATTTGTGTGTGATTTTTAATTGACCTTTGATAGTGCAGTGCTTTGAAAATCATGTTTTAACTAGGGCACATGATTTGATGATCAAAAATAGAAAGGTTGAAGCATAAGATTGAAAAAGTAGAAATATATAAGGAAGATAAGGAAATTCAGAATACTGTCAGTTATTATAAATTGGAATACACTTGGCATTCTCCCTGATGTTGCCTACACCAACAGTAAGGAAAATAGCAAGTGAATCAACAATAAGCAAAGTTCACTAATGTAGGGTACACTGCATATTTCTCCAAAATATGATTTTTATTATTGTGATGACACAAATGAACCTTAACTTCTCAGGGGTGAAAATTCCCTGAGTGGTATACTCAAGAAAATTTAACTTTTATAGTGACATTTTTAAAGCAATTAAACAAATTTGGAAGTAAAGGTCATCAGAATTGTTTGGCAAATTGAAAAGAGTCTTGGTTAGACCAAAACAATCAATAGAATAATCATGTACAACATTTTAAAAAACAATGTGGAATCTCCCTTAAGGTCTTTTTCAAAAGTACCTGAGAAAATCAAACTCTTTCAATAAGAAAAATTTTGGTAAATTTCTGTTTCATATATATGTGGCTTAACCTGTTTGGGGGCAGAAAAAAACCAAAACTTTAAAAGTGGCCCAACTTATAGCCAGGAGGCTTCAGGCTACAGATGGCTCCCATCACCATCTTCCAACAAGTATCCTTTATTGGGGCACCATTTCCTCTTCCCTTATTCCCTCTTCCCATTCCCCAGTGGTCATGACAGTAAAAGGACAGGGCATGGCATAGGGGTTGTTGGGAGAGGTGTAGTGAAAGTTTTCCTAAAGAAAAAACTGGCCTTGGAGCTGAACAGTTCAACCCCCTGCTTCACTGCTAACTGGCTGTGCAAGTTAGGGCAAGTCACTTAACCTCACCAAGTCTCATTAAATAGGGAAAATTATTCCTAGATGACAGGAAAAAAATATCAATGCATGAGGAGTAACAGTCTCCTACCAAGGAAAATTCTGGCCACTGACAGCTAGGTCTCTTACCAATCCCTTCTTTTTATTAAACAGATCCAGTTAAACACAAATGGCAGAGAGTATAGTAAAATTTACACTGAAAAAAGCCAAAAATTTGGAATAGAGTGACAATCTAAAAAAATGCAATCCCCCCCAAATTAAAAAAAAAAAAAGTCTTAAAAGGGCTGTGTTTTGTTTTGTTTTGTGCTTGAATTACTAGCCTTTGTGTTGGGTGGTGTTGACTCATAAAAGACTATGTAAATAACACCCATTTTAGCCTACAGAGTGTTTGAATCAGTTAAGAGCGAGAAAGTGTAGGCGAGATCAAAATAGTCCCTCATTGCTTCTAAAGGCTTAGTAAGAGGATATGGCTTGGGTGGACCTCCTAAAAATGAACCACATAATTAGGCAGGCTTGCTTACTTTGTCATAGACAGTGCTAGAAACACAGTCCTTCCCCACACAGTAGAACGGACTAGAACACGTTTCCTGTGGTGTCTGGCTCCCAAGGGAAAGGAGGGAGGAAGATGCTGAGCCATGCATACCTAGTTCTTCCAAACTTGACAATCATATAATTTATTCCAACCCAGGGGGAAAACAACTGAAGGTGTAGAGAGAGGCCAGGGTTTATACCATTACGAATATATCACCACATGAAAAGAAATACCAGTGATCGAAAATGTGCTTCTGTGAGCATAAATTATCCCAATTCATCCTTGTTCAGCAAAATGAATTGGATTTTACAATAATTTATTATAAATGACAGAACTCTGCATCGATATCCTTAGTGTTTAAGCAGAACACATTTCAGTGTCCTGGTGAATACATCCTGGTTTTATTCTGGAATGGGTTGAAATGAGACATGATATATCTGAATTTTCCTTTCTTTTATTATACCTTTTGATGCATTTAATTTCCAGAGATGACTGGATTGGTTCCAGGATAAGGAGGGGAAAAGCCTGTATACATCTGTAATGATCTCTGACAGCGTGACACGAAACACTGATTTTTACAGCAGTAGCCAAAATTACAGTAATTAGAGAAAATATCCACATCTTTATAAACAGTGTTAACTGATTCAAAAAGAACTTAATGAGAACTTACAAGAGGAAGTGCACTTTTGCCACTGAGTATTAAACATTAATTAAAGTCAGAAGGCAATAGTCAAATTGCCTCTCTACTTCAGTCACTTGGCAAGGCACAGAAATTGGAGAGGTTTTGGAATCTGCTGACTTTGCTGGCTATAATGCTCCAAATGGGTTCTCTAAATGAACGGTCAGTTTTGCTGCTAAATTTTACTTCCTATTAAAGAACTTTATTAAGATCTTGTTGCAGAAACTCAGAGATAAAAGCTTTTAAATACATAGCATTTTAGAATTAGAGACCTTATTTTAAAAAGGTTTTTCAAGTGTTCTTTTTATTACAAAGATAAGTAAAAGAAGCCATATTGAAATACAGCATGATTCCAACTATCATATGCACAGAAAATACTGGAAAGAAATTCATCAGATTATTAGAAGTGGATTTCTTTGAATGAGTTTGAACATTAGATGAATTTTTTTCTTCATTTTCAGCACTTTGTATGTATTGGCTTTATAAATAGAAAAAAAAAAGTAACCTTTAATTTCTAGTTTGCATATCTCATGAAAGAGCTAATCAGTGCCTAAAAATTGGCAACAGGGTACTTAAGAGAACTAGCTTTGGTTTCTAAGATCTTGGAGATGTGGCAAATTTGATAAGCTGGAAAATAATAATCGCAGCTAACATTTGAAACCTACTAGACACTTTTTTAAAAAAAAACATAATGAGTGCAAATACACCTTGTTATTTCAATACACAACACTTAAAAATTAATGTGTCATTGTGGCTTTGATCCAACAACAAACCTTTATCTAATAACAAATGAGACAAACTTCTGAAAGCAGATCCAATAATATTTTCTTTCTGGGTTTAGAACTGGCCTATTTTGACAAGGCAGGTCATAGAAATGTCCAATTTGTTCAGATGAATCTCCTTAGGGGTTGCAGCTCAAAGCACTTTATATTGATTCCTAGGTAAATAATACAGTGACTAGAGATGGGTAGGAGGGGGATCTTTCCTCATTTGATTCTTTCACCTCTCTTATTTTGTATTTCTCCCCTGTGAATTTCCATTAATTTCCTATTGGTCTTTTCTAGCCAACTCATTCTCGCGAAGATTTAGCTGCTATCCTGTCCACTTGACTTCTACTTACACACTGAATTCAAAATTTTACTCATTTAGACTATGACTGCTCCTTTCCTGTCTAGCATTTATGGTGAACTAAATTGGCTCTGCTTTAAATAATCTCATCTCCCCAATATTCCCACAAGAACTTACTGTCAAAATTAACCTCTATCTAGTTTATCTTTTGTTTAAATATGTTAATTGAATAGACTTTATTTACCTTTTCTAATTCTTTATTTTCTACCCTCTATATTTGACTTTCTATTATCTTTTTCATATATTTTTGCTTTTTTGATGGTATCTCTTTTAAAAATTTGTTTTTCCTTTTTTTTAAAAAAACATTACACTTTAAGTACTCATCAACCCTTTGGGGCAAGTATTACATCCAATAATAGATGAAGGAGTTGAAGAAACTAAAATCCAGATAAAGGATTTGTACCTTGCTTTAAACATACAGGGTTTATATTATTGTACAATACTGTGTTTGACTGGCATGGGTTGGCATTTGTAGCAGACCTTCAGACATGGAGGCTTCTTTTAGGCCTGGAAGGGGACAACCAAAGTGGGGGTATATGGGTATGGGTAAGGGGATTTGCAATGTTATCTTGCTCACAATTTTGATTGATTTTACCTGCTTTCTCTAATTGACTAGGAGCTCCCTGATGGAGTGTGAAGTATGTGAGTGTGTGTTTCCTCACAGGAATAATAAAGTACCTAAGCATACTAGGTACTCAAATTGACCCTAGCTGAAATTGAAAACAACAACAAAATTTTTAAAAAACTAGAAAACTTACACCTTCTGAATAATTTTAGGCTCTCCTGTTTTCATTAGGTCAGATGAAGAATGCACAGGTTTGGGGAGTTTTTGTTGTTTTTTTAACCTCAAAATGAAATTATGTATACCCTAAGCTGCTGTCCTACTATTTGCTCTGAAACTCTTTGGAAGAAAATTGTCACGGAAAGTCATAGCTCAGACAACAGCATAATTCAGATTTACTGATAGTCTCTTACATGCCTACATTTGGGCTGGCTCCTAGGGAAACAGTATAGAATTAGGCACAGGCTCTACTTTTAATAGCCTGAAGTCCAGCCCCAAGACAATCTTACAAGTAATGACATGCAGAGGTTCAAATGCAATTAGAAATGCATTTACAAGATACAGCTATAGCTGAGAGAAGGGTGTGTCTAGTCAGGAAAGGCTTCATGAACCATAAAATTCTACCTCATCATAAAAAATAAACAACATAATCGGGGCAAATCATTAGTTTTGTAGTTGATCTTTGTTAAACACTTAAACTTTAAAAACACTGGTTTAAAAAAAAGCATACATCTTGCGTATGAATTAGGGCATTAAGAAATCCAATTGCTGGCCCGGCGCGGTGGCTCAAGCCTGTAATCCCGCACTTTGGGAGGCCGAAGTGAGAGGATTGCCTGAGTCCACAGGTTTGAGAACAGCCTGGGCAACTGGTCGAGACCTCATCTCTACAATAAATAAAAAAATTAGCCGGGCATGGTAGTGCGCACCTGTAGTTCCGGCTACTTGAAAGGCCGAGGCGGAAGGATCGCCTGAGCCCAGCATGTCAACACTGGGGTGGTCATGAGTGTGCCACTGCACTCCAGGCTAGGCAACAAAGTGAGACTCCAACTCAAAAAAAAGAAAAGAAAAAAGAAAAAAAGAAATCCAATTACTTTATTTTTTAAAGTTAATTTATATCCAACAGGGAGCTCCCATCACACTGGCCATAGGAATTTTATTCTCAGTTGTGATTACTGGGACTCCCCTATAGGATCCTAGTGTATTGAGGAGGCCTTTGGGGTGTTGGTCTATACTAGTTAGCTCTGCAGCCCTCAGTGTGCAGCCCACATGGTTCCTTCAAATTCCTGTAGCTCTGTTGCTTCTGTGCCACAATTGGGACACAGGCATCTTTGCTAAGGCTTGGAGCCCCAGGGTTCAAGGTCCAGCCTCCTTTGGTACCCCATGTAGTCATCACCTATGAGGTCTTGTCACCTCACAGAAGATCTGCCACCCAGGAGGACATATGTCTCCATTAATTTGAAAGAGCTACCCATTTTTTCCCTCTTTTCTAGCTTTGTGGAATATGCTCCTCTCTCCCTTCTGGTCCTCAAAAACATCCCCTTTCTTCTCCTACCCCTCCAAGTTTCCTAATATGATCACTTTAAACAGGGGTCTCCAAACCCCCAGCCACGGATCAGTACTGGTCTGTGGTCTGTTAGGAACCTGGCAGTAGAGCAGAAGGTGAGAAATGAGCAAGCAAGTGAAGCTTCATCTGTATTTACAACAGCTCCCATCACCTGCATTACTGTCTGAGCTCTGCCTTCTGTCAGATCAGTAGTGGCATTAGATTATCATAGGAGTGAGAACCCTGTTGTGAACTTCACATGCAGGGGATCTAAGTAGTGTGTACCTTACGAGAATCCTATGCCTGATGACCTGAGGTGGAGCTGAGGTGGTGATCCCAGCACTGGGGAGTGGCTGCAAATATAGATTAACATTAGCAGTGAGGTTTGACTGCACAGACACCATAATAAGTCAGTTGCTTGCAGACTCATATCAAAACCCTATCAGTGAGTGGTGAGTTGATGTACTTCAATTGTACAGCTGCATCTGGTGACAGGCTTTAAGTCAGAACACAACACTTATTTTAGTCCACACGTGGCCCACCCATTATTTTATTTACCACTTCCATCCATGCCTCTTTTTAAAAATGGTGAGTTCTATAATTATTTCATTATATATTACAATGTAATAATAACAGAAATAAAGTGCACAATAAGTGTTATGTGCTTGAATCATTCTGAAACTATCCCCTACCCAGTCCCTGGAAAAATTGTCTTCCATGAAACCTGTTTCTGATGCCAAAAAAGTTGGGACCACTGACTCTATGTAATATAAATTTTGATAAAAGACAAGTGCTATGGTGTGAATGTTTGTGTCCCCCAAAATTCATATGTTGAATCCCAGCTCCCAAGAAATGGTATTAGGAGGTGGGGACTTTGATTAGGTCATGGGGTTGGAGCCCTCATAAATGGGATTAGAGGCTTTATAAAAGAGATCCCAGGAAGCTCTTATCATCCCTTTCTGCCACGTGAGAACACAGAAGACAGTCATGTATGAACCAGGAAGTGGGTCCTCACTAGACATAGAATCTGCTAGCGGAAGGGAGACCTACAGGTGAGGCTTGATCTTGGACTTCTCAGACTCCAAAACTGTGAGAAATAATTTCTGTTGTTCATAAGCCACTTTGATCTATGATAGTTTGTTATAGCATCACAAATGGCCTAAGACAATAACAAAAATCTGTAACTTTAATCAGGAGCTCCGGTTGTTTTCCCTGGCACATATCCCTGTGATTGATAAAGCACACTGGGGCCCTAGCTACTTGCTTGGTGTTGAAGTGGGATGGGGTAGGTGAGAGAGCAAATAAACACAGTGCACAAATTAATATCTCAAAATATTGTTCTACCACATAAGCAACAGGATTCCCAAGAAACTTACCCTTGGGAAAAGATACATGACACCTGTTCATAGTGCAAGCAGCTAAACCATTATACCAGCAGATAGGCCTGGGAACTGAGATAGGAAAGAGATGGAAATAAGCCCCGGGCTTTTTGGTTCTGCAGAAAGAACACTAAATTGGGAGCTCAGAGACATGACATCACACCTTAGTTTTCTCACTAAACTTACTATCTGACCTCAGAAAAGTGAATTTAATTCTTCTGGGCCTCAGTTTCATTAGATGCAAATTAAGTGGTATTGATGGATTGATCCTAATTATCTTTCAATGCACAATAGTAGTAACTAGATCAATGTAATAGGAGTGAATCTATTATTTTTACAAAACATCTTAATAAGCCAGATCATTGTCTCTAGTATTCAACATATTTGAATTATATCGTTAGCCAGGCAGGTACAGGGGACAGTCGGGGAATAATGCTAATTTGGTATATGAAGCTTCCAGGAATGAACACAGTGTGTAGACAGGGAGGGAGTGTGTGACATGTGTCAAAACCATCTCACTTTCACTGACTGCTGTGGGCCCTTCTTTCATTATTCATTTGGAACCATATTCACTGCATACTTCTGCTTCATGTTCAATCACAAAGGCAATTTTTGCAATTAGGATAAGAAGTTCTAGAAATCAGGGGTTTATGGGTAAATCCTTGTATGGTAGTGGCTGGCTCTTACTTTGGGTGAGCTGTGTGGAATTGGAATGAGCCAATCTGTGCTACACAGCATGGTGAGGCATGTCCCTCGTTAAATCTGTCTGCAGTGTCTTCTATTTTAGGGAAGCTGCAGTGTGAGCAATGACAATATTTCGCTCTACAATTGGCCCATAAGAAGCATTAAAGATGTCACGTACTCCAAAAAAATTGACTTAATGATTCTTTTCACTTAAAGGCAAATTGCAGGCAAAATCCATTCCCTAAATGACTTCACATGACAGATTCCTGAACAGGCATAAATTCAGGCTGAATATGCCTGAATTTGAACAATGTTAAGTCCTCATTTAACACTGTTGATAGGATCTTGGAAACTGTGATTTTAAGCCAAAAGACATATGAAACCAGTTTTATTGTAGGATAATTGATATCAACTGGAGTCAAGTCCTTGTGGTATATTTCTGGTCATAAAAATATCACCAAACTTCCAGATGAAGACCAAAACACTTCTAATATTAAACACTGAAATAGATGTAAGCTATACATACATTTAAGAAAAATTAATAAAAAACAAGTAAGAATTATTTACACAGTCTAGTGTCACAGGTGGCCAGAGCCTATCCTGACAGCTCAGGGCACAATATGGGAACCAGTCCTAGACAGGATACCATCCCATCTCAGAGCACACTCACACACACCCCTATACTCACTCAGCCTGGGGCCATGTAGACACGCCAGTTCATCTAACATGCACATCTTTGGATGTGGGTAAACTCATGCAGACATGGGGTGAACCCGCAAGCTTCACCCAGACAGTGAACTCGGACAGGAACCAATTTTTTTCCTTATTAACATTAAAATAAAATGTTGTTATATGAGAACCTGTTGTATAGCCTTGCTATGCCCACAGATCCCCTCCACCGTGTCTATAAGTCCCAACCCTTGACCCTAGGGCACTCAGAGAAAGTCCACAGTATATTTTCTTTCCCAAGTGAAACTGCCACCAGGATGCTCTCTTTATAAGGAAGAAATAAAACACTCTGTCAAAGATTCGATGAGAGAGACCCGAGCATCATTAACTTTGGGTTCAGTGAGAAGGGAAACCAATTCAATGTCATCAGAATAGCAGCTTTTAATTATATTCTCCACCATGAACTGAAAAGAATTTTCAGATTTGAATAGTGGATCATATCTTTTGGATATGACCCCATAATCCTATTTTTTGAGAAAATATTTTTAACTATTGTTAGTGTGTAATCATCAACAAAAGCAAAGACCTTCACCTCCATGATTTGTAGAGAAAATCCTTATTGAAGAATTTTTTCCATTTTATTCAGTTTCTTACATTGTCAATTGGTACAGTGGAATCTTCTTACTTATTTCTCACAATAGCTCTTTTAGGGAGGCTGGAGGGCTTGTTATTCCATTTTTGTAAGATGGGGAGATTTAGACTCAGATAACAAGCCACAGGTTACAACACTTCATTAATAGAAGCAGGAGAGGAACTCAGGCAGAGGTTTCATCTTGTTACACAATGTGTTGAAACATTTAAAAAATATGATCTAAAAATGGACAAATTGTTTTCTATTAGGTTGATGCATAAGTTTGTAGCGTTTGTGTTTGGCATGGCAACACTGTAGTGTTGAACATTTGTTTATTGCTTGTCACTTGGAGTGACAATGTTGTGCTTGTGAATAGGCCTTGCATTTTGCAGATTTGAAGAAAGTTAGTGCTATTTGTAGGCTAAAAAGGATGGAATGTCAAGTAAATAAACACTTCCAACGTATTCTTCTGTTTGAGTTTAACAGAGGTGTAAAGGCAGCAGAGGCAGCTTGAAACATTTGTGCCATGTATGGGGAAAATGCCATCTGGGAATGCAGAGCAAGAAATTGGCTCTGTTGTTTCAAAGAGGACTACTTTGACCTGAGTGATTGATTCTTCACATTCTGGAAGACCATTGGGCTTTGATGAAGACCGATTAAAACACTTTCCACAATGCTCCATGTCAGTCAACCAGAGAATTGGCAAATGTAATGAACTATATCCAGTCAACCATCATGTGACATTTGCATTCCCATAGACAAGCAAAAACGCTATGAACTTATGCATCAGTCCAATACAATGATGAATCACTGGTTTGGTTATACATGCTTATATGTATATATTTCATATGTGTATTCATACATAATTTTTAACTGTTTTATTTTACATTAAAATCACCATTTTTATCACTTCCCAGGGGAGCTCAAGTTATATCAAAATGTGGTATGATTTTCTCAATATCCGCCTTAAATATGTTTTTTCCCATTCTTGGGATGCAGGTTGGGAAGAAAATAGTCTATAGTCTCCTTTTGTTATTACTAGTCAGGAGGGACAACCCAAAGGCTTGAGGTCCTGGTACTTTACTTATAATGTATCATTATAGGTCCTTGTTGTCTGAGAGTAAATTAGTGAAAAAATTTAATCTCATTAAGCAGTGGCCTTAGATTATAATGAGTGATCTCACACAAATTCTTGAAATTTTAATTTTCAAATATAGTACCAGCACTATTATATACCTACAAACATGTTCCCATGCAAACTCAGGAAAGACTTGCCACCAATGGCTGGTGTCCTCCATAACTGTTGACTTCCATATTGCTTCAGGAGCTGTCATTCTTAGAATAGCTCAGACATTTCAGAGACAGAATGTGTTTTCTTCTAGGACCATGGCTTTTAAATTTTTTAGTTGTGAGATATCGTTCACAGACGCAATCTTATGTAGAGCTCCAATATTAGAAGCATGCTGAGTGGAGGAGCCCCAGAAGAAGGGGCGGAGGGAGGAAACACACAGGCTTCCTTCTGGCCCCACCTTGTAACATCTTTGAGACTCGCTCTCAAAAACCTAAACCTTACAATTACTTCCCCAGAAACAATGTGTTAGCTAGCTTTCTGTAATAAATTAAACATGCTAGAAGGAAAAAAAAAGCCTAGACCTCTGTAGATCCCAATTTGAGGCTCCTGCTCTAGACTATCAATAGAGCAAGCCAAATAACATACAATTGCCTAAATTCTCTGAGACATACAGTGGAGAAATGGCTATTTTTTGGTGGCATGCTACCTGTATGTTATGGTTCATGGACAGAGAAATGAACATTAAAGTTTAACCCATAGGTCACAATTTTTCAAAGGTTTAAGTGGGTTTGGACAGCAGGTATTTAAAGACTAAGTTGGGTGGGGGTTGTTTTGCTATGTTTCTACGTAGCTAAAAGCCAGATTCTTGCCAGATCTGAAATAAATTTATATAGTATCCTAACAGGTGAAGAGTACACAGAAATGTAACGGCTACACTGGCTTTTCAAGGAAGCCTTGAAAATGAGCAAATACTTCCCTTGTTTGTTTTTTTCAGACCAGAGTTTGAATTTTAACAAAAACCATGCTTGTGAGTATTGGTACGACATCTTTCTCTATTAGGAATTCCCCTAGGACACACCAACCTGAGGGGAGAACTGAGATACTTTATCAAGGGACAGTCACACATACTGTCACACATACTTCCCCAGTTTCTCAGGTGCTATTTCAGTTCCCAAGTTGTTATAGGGTTGCCCCAGCTGCTGCTAATTTCTCTGGGGACATGGCATCACTAACTTGAAGTCATATACCATACTCCTGCTGAAGAAATTGCTTCACCATTGCTATAAATGTTGTTGTTATTACATATTGATATTGATTTTCTATGTAGTTTCTTTACCACTAGAATGGCTAAGGATCCTCTCATTACACAAGGGCTTTTACTTTTCCTATTTTCTTTCCCTCATATATTCATCTATTCATGGGGAAAAAGAAAGGGGCTTTTATCCAAGTATTCTCTTATCCAAGTACTGTTGAGCATATTGCTTGATAAAGAATAGATTTCCAGCAAATGTATACTTTCAGTAAATATGTATTCTTTTAAGGTGTTCACTTTTGAAGACAGAAAGCACAGACTTTGAAGTGAAAGAGTCATCCATTTGAATTTATGTTTTGCTTCTTACAGAGTGGTATGATTTGGGGATAGTTACTTTACCTCTCTGAGCCTCTATTTTCTCAATGTCCACCTCACAGGGTGGTTGTAGAAAGAAATTACATGGTATGTGTTACTAGCATGGCATGCAGTAAGTGCTAAAAAAAAAAAAAAGGTGAATCTCTTTCCTTTCCCCTTGAAGAATAAAGTCCTGTGCTACTTGCAGTGAAGTTGGCTGGTTTTGCCCTTCAGGGAGTCCCCACAATCCAGAGAGGTTCTGGCCATGCCATAGGGGCCAACTGGTTTCTCCAAGAGGCAGAGGTGGTCCATGGATCTCAGTCTACCACAATGTTCTTCTGACCACTGAGCTGTCCATGGGCACTTTTCTTAAGGAGTTTCCAGCAATGCCAACCAAAGGAAAAAAGTCTAAGTAAAGCTGCAGTGATAGAATGGGGAGAGGAGTGTTGGTAATAATGAAAACTACCAACTATAGGTGGCATGTTAACAAAATTGGTGAAGTATGTTGTATGCTCCCAACCCAGCATCCATTTCTTCATTTCTTGGGATTATACTCTAACTTCCTTTGAGAAACCACTTCTCCTCATTTTTGGCTATATAATTTGAGGAGGATTAACCCTATCCATATTTCCAGGGTAAAGCCTTGTTTGGCTAAAGCCAACACATATCCAACCTTCTGGCTGCAATGATTGGTTCAGAGATGGGCATTTGACTCACTAAGAGCCAGTGAAACATTTACTAGGGTTTAAGAGGAAAAGGATTTGATTTTCTCTTCTGCGGAGCTATCACAAATGTGTTTCTTCTTTGGGGATCATGTTATATGAAGCTATAAGACCTGAATTGCTACCATAAGAGGGAAGCTTGGAATAGCTGGGCCATGGTATGAAACATATGAAGAAATTAAAAGATTGGGTTGGGGTGAGAGAGGTGGTTGTGAGAGGATAAAGTATTTATGTAAGTTTGTTGAACTGCTGGATCAAGCCTTATCTGAAGCCTGTATCCATCTATTAGGTTATGTAAACCAATCCGTGTGAACCCCATTTTCTTAATAATGTCATTTATTAACTGTGTGACATTTGGCAGAGCTTCAACTTCCTCACCTGAAAGAAATGAATTTAGTAATAACACCCTTTTATAGTTAAGTGATGAATAATGAAATAATATATTTAAACCACTATGCTCAGTTAAATGGCATTTTTTAACATAAAAATGATTAGGAGGTCATACAGAAGTACCATCTGGAAGAGCAGTTCTCCATTTGCTTCTCAGTGGACATCTGGGAGCTCTAAAAACCTTTTTGGTTGCCGCGACTAGAAGGGAGATGTTACCAGCATTTAGAGAGTAGGGGCCATGCATGCTGCTATACGTGCTGTGATGTACAACACAGTTACCCCATCCCCACCTTCTCACAAAAAATTATTATCCAGTCCAAAATGTCACTAGTGCCAAAGTTAAAAAATACAGACTTAGAAGACATGTCTATTGATGTCAGTGAAGTGCTCAAACTAGGGGAGAGAGAGGGGTGCTCCGTTATTGCTGTCAAAACACTATGGGGAAATGGAGCGAAAAGATGGCACAAAGAGCAAGCACATGAGATGGCAATGTCAAGCAACAAGACAGAGGGATTCCCTGCCCCTCTGCCAAGGCTGTGAGACTCCCACCTGTGACCCATGGATTTCAGAGTCAATGAGGGATGTCAAAGCCCTGCAGAGGAAACGTGGGGATTATGGAGCTCTAGAAAGTGTAACCTTGAGTACCCAATTAAGGATCATGGCAGCGCAGTAAAAAGAGTATGAATGCCATCCAGGTGGGTGTGGGACAAGGCAGAATCTCAGGACTGGTGTAGTCCCTGCATCTTTAAGTATTGTGAGGTGAAGCACAGTCAAAATGTTGAGAACTTGATATCACGAGAAGTAGACCATTTTAATTTCATTAACTTGCTGCTAACTTCCTTTAGGTGATATATTGTTTCAGCCCTCTTAAACAGAATATACATACAGCTCTGTGCTGAGAGTGTTGCAAATCCTGGCATGGTGAGGAAATAGAACATTGTCTAGTTCTGTCTAACAGATATTCCTAGGTGTGACAGAGAGAAAAAAGGTGGGACAGTCCTATAAATAATAATCTAACATTCTGTGGCCATGATAATTATCATGAAAATGCAGAGTATTTCCAAATTTCTGCATTAAATGCCTCTTTTCTCATGAAGCTTCTTGGCACCAGATAGCTGGAGTCAATTCAGTGTCATGTTCCTACCTCCTAGACCTGGGGTAGTAACCTACCTGGGAACCTTCCCAGACCATCTCTGTACATGGTATCTGGAAGTCCCATTCACCTGCAGTGAGGGATAAGGTCAAGGACAAGGGCAAGCTTTAACAGCAAAGTTTCTCAGCATTAATGCTGATAATGTGACTTTTCTTCCCCTTTCACAGTGGGGGAGAAGCCCGGTGGAGGAGAGTGTTCATGACATGACTGATTTAATAACTATCCTTTTTCTGCTCTTCTGCTGACTCAGTCGCCTTCCCTAAAGGACATATAGATGTGTGTGAGTGTGCATGTGTATGAGTATCTGGTGGCAGCTTTAATTATCACTGCTCATTACCTTTTTCCCTGTGATAATTCTAATTGTCTCTGTGACTTTGCTTAGCAACTTATTTTAAGGCATTTCAGCAATTCTTTTCTTTTTTCTGTTGGTGAAATCTTTAAAACAGTCTTTTTATTATCCCTGTTTTAATAGTTTTAGTTTGCTACCTGCTGAGATTGCTGTAGTCTTAATCACTGCATTTTAAAAGACAGCTGTTAAAAGTTTCTTTAACTGCACAAATAACATACAAACAACTGAACTAAACTGTTTTAATTTCCCATGTTTTTCTAATAAAAATAGTAATAATAATAATAATAACTAACATTTGAAGGCTTACCACGTGTGAAGGACTGTGCTATGCTGTGTGTGTGTGTGTGTGTGTGTGTGTGTGTGTGTGTATTTAAGTATCACAACATCCTTATAAGATAGGTAGTATCATGTTATTTATATCTATTTTGTGGAAAAGGAAACTGAGTCTTAGAGAGTTTAAGTAACTTACCCAAGGTCATGCTAAATGATGTTTTGCCAAACAGGGCAGGGCCAGACCTCTGACTCAGGACTAGACTGATGCCAGAGTTAGAATTCAAAGGTTGTATTCTGATTCCTTCCTGTCTGGCTCCTTCTATATTTATCATTATGCACACATAAGTTTTACATTTTTGCATACAAAGCATTGACAGACTTTATTGTTTGCTCTTTTCACTTAACAGAACACTAAAAAATACTTTCCAAGTTGCTGCCTCATATTCCCAATATGGATCGTTTTTTATTGATAATATATTATTCCTAAAATTGATAGATCATACTTGACATGTTTCTGTTGTATCATATTTATGTGGTTTTTATTTTTTCATCTTTAAAAAAATCTCTAGTGAACATCTTTATGTATGTAGTATTTTCTAATTTTGATTTATTTGGGGGGATAAATTCCTAGAAGTGAAATTATTGAGCCAAAGGGTAGCTAGCTACCTTTTTATAATTCTTCAAAAGTATTTTCAAAAAGTTTTCAAACTTATACTTGGAGTGAGTACTTCCTGAGATACTAAGTTTTCCATGATTTCATTAATATGGAGATTCATCATTATTTTAAGTTTGTATTATTTAAATAATTGTCTTCTGTTAATAGGCATTTCTTTCAAAATTACTGAGGTTAGACAATTCACTAATGCATAGTTCTTTTCATCAATTACTAGAAACATTCTAAATAGTATATACAAGGAATCAGCAAACTATAGCTCACCAAATGATCCATTGCCTGTTTTTATAAATAAAGATTTATGGGAACACATTCACACTCATTCATTCATGTGTTGCCTGTGGCTGTTTTTGCACACTGCAGCTTCAGAATTGACTAGTTGCAACAGAGAATATGCAGCCCACAAATAGAACTAATTATATACTTTAACTACATAGTTTGCAGGGTCTAGTAAAAATTGAGAATGTGGAGCCCCTTGCTGACAATTGTTAGGAATTTTATGACAGTGACAACAGAGAATTAAATTAAGTGTAGGTCAGATGCCGAAGAAACTGTCTCTGCCCACAAAGCCTAAAACACTTATTATCTTACCCTTTACTAAAAACTTTACCGTCCCCTGGCATATATATTGAATCCTAAATCTGTTATAATAGGTTCAAATATTTTCCTTGTCTATAATTTTCTTTTTTATTTTAATTAGTATGCCATTTATATCAAAACTAATTTTTTAAAAATGTAACAGAATCTTTAGTTTCTTTTTTATTTTTATTTATTTTAAATTTTTTTATTTTAAAGATGTGGGATATATTTCAGGGTTAGGTATAAAAATGTTCATTATACAGGTACCCTTGTTGAAGAGGTGTGCCCACCCTTGGGCAGAGTCTCACTACTGCCAATCCCACCTCCACCCCCAGCAGTTACCCACTACTGCCAATCCTTTTCTTATAGTATAATAATTGTTCAAGGTCCGCTTATGAGTGAGAATGTGTGATACTCAGTTCTTTGTTTCTGTCATAGATCACTCAGTATTATAGACTCTAAGTCCATCCAAGTTGCTGGGGAGTTCATGATTTTGTCCTTCTTTATGGCTGTGTAATATTCCATAGTGTATATGTACCACAAAGATCAGATAGTTAAATCTATTTTCTGCAAGTTCCTTTTAATGATATTATTTCTTATATTAAATATAATATTTCTATTAATATTCTCACAATAGAATAGTTAATTCTATTCACAATATTAATTTTAATGTATAGTATAAAATATGGATATATGCTAATCTATTTTTAAATTGATAATCACAAATCCAACTGTAAACATTTTTCTTATTCTTTGCTTAGTAATGCTTAACTTATCATAAATGAATTTCTTATATATACAATTGGCTAGTTTTTGAGCTTTCATTTAGTTTATTAATTTCTGATTCTGTTTTTTGTTCTTTAGATCTGTGGTTCTAAACTGGGAGTGATTTTGCTCCCAAGGGGCTATTTTTGGTTATCACAACTTAAGGAGGTATTACAGGTATCTAATGAATGGAGGCCACAGTGGCTACTGAACATTCTAAAATGCACAGGACAGCCCCTACAATAAAGAATTTTCTGCCCCAAATATCAACAGTGCTGATGTTAAGAAACCCTACTCTAGCTTTGTATTTTATTTACCAATACTTTACAACATGTTTTAGGACCTTAAATTCCATTTAAGGCCAGAAATCTTCCTTCATTACTGTTTCTTTTCAAAATGTCAGTTAGTTTTTGTGAATGTATATTTTTAACAAATTAATTTTAAAATAGCTCTATCAAATGGGATCGTATCAAGCTACAATAATCAAAACAGCCTGGTATTGGTACAAGAACAGGCATATAGACCAATAGAACAGGATAGAGATCCTAGAAGCAAAACTTCAATTTCTCAACCAGTTCTTCTTCAACAAAGCCTTCATCACCAACCACTGGGGAGAGGAGAACCTATTCAGTAAATGGTGCTGGGAAAACTGGCTGACCACATGAAGAAGGTTAAAACAAGACCCCTACCTATCACCACACACAAAAATAAACTCTAAATGGATCAAAGACCTAAATGTGAAACCTCAAACTATAAGATTTGTAGAAAATGCAGGAGACACCCTTATGGAAATTGGAACTGGCAAGCAATTCCTGATCAAAACCCCAAGTGTCCATGCCATAAGAGATATGATAGACAAGTGGGATTTCATCAAACTGACAAGCTTCTGCAAAGCCAAAGAAACCATCATGAGAGCAGGGAGATAGCCCATGGACTGGGAAAAAATATTTGCCAATTGTATGTCTGACAAAGGCCTAATAACATCTAGGATCTACAAGGAACTCAAATGTGCCAAGAGGAAAAAAACAAACAACCCCATTACAAAGTGGGCAAAAGATATGAATAGACACTTCTCAAAAGAAGATATACGAGCAGCCAACAGATACATGAAAAAATGCTGAGCCTCACCAGTCATCAAAGAAATGAAAATTAAAACCACACTGAGGTACCACCTAACTCCAGTCAGGATGGTCATCATCAATAGCTTAAACAACAGCAGATGCTGGAGAGGATGCAGAAAAAAGGGAACACTTCTACACTGTTGGTAGGAGTGTAAACTAGTACAGCCTCTGTGGAAAACAGTGTGGCGATTCCTAAAAGATCTAAAAGTCAACCTTCCATACGACCCCTCAATCCTCCTATTGGGAATAAACCTGCAAGAATTCAAACCACTCTATGAAAAAGATTCCTGTACACATGTTTATTGCAGCATTGTTCACAGTAGCAAAAACATGGAACCAACCGTGCTGCCCATCAAAAGAGGACTGGATTAAAAAAACGTGGTCCATATACATAATGGAATATTATGTAGCCACAAAGAAGGACAGAATTATGAACTTTGTAGCAACTTCAATAGACTTAGAGTCTATAATACTAAGTGATCTATCACAGAAACAAAGAACTGAGTACCACATGTTCTCACTCATAAGCAGACCTTGAACAAATATAATACTACAAGAAAAGGATTGGCAGTAGTGGGTATCTGTGGGGGGTGGGCACACCTCATCAACAAGGGTACATGCATAAGGAATGTTTGTATACCTCACCCTGAATTGTACCTCACATCTTTAAAATAAAAAAATAAAATGCACCTCATTAAAAAAAAGGAAAAAGAAAAAAACCACTTTTGCATAGCAAAGAAAGTAATCAACAAAGTGATTAGAAAACCCATATAATAGGAGAAAATATTTGAAAACTATCCATCTGACAAGGAATTAATAACGAGAAATATATAAGGGGCTCAAATAACTTAGTAGGAAAAAACAAATAATCTGATTTAAAATGGGCAAAATATCTGAGTAGACAATTCTCAATAGATGGCACACAAATGGCCAACAGGTGTATGAAAAAATGTTCAACATCACTAATCATCGGAGAAATGCAAATCAAAACTACAATAAGATGATATCTTGCCCTAGTTAAAATGTTTTTTTAATCCAAAAGGCATGCATTATTGAATACTGGTGAAGATGTGAAGAAAAATAGAACACTCATATATTGTTGGTGGGAATGTAAATTAGTATAGCCACCATGGAGAAGAGTATGCAGGTTCCTCAAAAAACTAAAATTAGAACTATCATATGATCCAGCAACCTCATTTGCTAGGTATATATCCAAAAGAAAGGAATCAGTATAATTGAAGAGATATCTGCATTTTCATTTTTTATTGCAGTACTATTCACAATAGCCAAGATATGAAATCAACCTAAGTGTTCACCAATGGATGAAAGAGAAAGAAAATGTGGTACATATACACAATGATATATTATTTAGTCATAAAAAATAATAAAATTCTGTCATTTGCAACAGCATGGATGGAACTGAGGACATTATGTTAAGTGAAATAAGTCAGACACAAAGACAAATATTGCAAGTTCTCACGCATCTGTGAGAACTAAAAATCAAACTCATGGAGATAGTGAAATGATGGTTAACAGAGGTGGGAAGTGTAGAAGGGAGTAGGGATAACGTGGAAATGGTTAATGAGTACAAAAATACAGAGGGTGCCAAAAATGTATATACATTTTAAGGAAGGAAAAACTGTATCAAAATTGTAATACCCAGTATATGCCAATAACAAAAGAATATACGTCACCTTTGACTTCTGCAATTACAAGAGGTGCTCCGAGTGGTTACCATCAACATCCAGACACTTCTGATTAGGGCAAACTACTTCAGGACTTGCTGTGCGAGGCCTCCCAGATCTTTCCTTGTGCTCAGCACAAACAGTACCATGCATCTCAAACTTATCATGCATGTGTGCAGTTGTTAGGATTGTCAGAGGTTTTGTTGCATACTTAGGCCTCCATTGTAGTCGTATTTCCATAACGTTCTCAAATTTCAAATATCACTTCAAAATTGTCTTGTGTTTCCTCTGCTTCCACCATTTTCTTTACCTGTCCAGCCTGTCGCATGATGATGCTAGAATTCATTTGATTAATTCCATCTTTTGAACAAATGTCATACTACACATTACTACCATAATTCAACTCAACTTCAAAAAGTAATACATAGATGACATCTCTTAAAATGTGTATACTTTTTGGGGGCACCCCCAGTACAGTTAGATAGAATAAATAAGATCTAGTATTAAGTAGCACAACAGGGTAACTATAGTTAACAATAATTTATTATATGTTTAAAACTAACTAAAAAACTGGAATTGGAATGTTTCTAACCCAAGGAAATAATACATGCTTGAGGTGATAGATCAAAATATCACCTGCCCCACGTATACAACTATGAGGTACACATAAAAATTAAAAAATTATAATTAAAACAACTCTGTCAAGAACAAAAAAAATTCTTTGAGATTTTTGACCTGAATTAAACTAGCACTACAGATTAACTGACATTCTCAGTCAGTATTCCATTATAGCTTTAGTTTTTATGCAAATCATTAACAGACAAGTTTCCAGTAAATTTTTTTTTAAAGGTATCTTATAAGCGCCTTACTCCAAAATGGTATCTCTTTATTATTAACTGACTATTTCTGGATACTAATTTTTACTTCTGTTTAATTAAATTAAATTTGGCCTAAGGCTGCCTCCATATACAGCAAATGGCAACCTAACTTAGTATGTAAACAAACTGCAACCTAATTAGTAATATATTCTTGTAACAAGTAGTTGAGTCTCAGCAGCTTAGCTTCAGTCAATCACGGGATGCCAACTGGTCAGACCATGTCCAGATAAAGCAAATGCGAACCAGTAAGCAATCAAAATGTTTCTGTATAGTACTTCCTTTTTCTGCCTATAAATACCGCCTGCCTATGTTGCTGAGTAAAGCTCTCTCAATCTTCCCAGTTCTGAGGGCTGATGGATTCATGAAACATTCTTTGCTTAAATAAGCTCTGTTAATTTAATTTAACTAAAGTTTTTATACTTCAAGCAACTTAATTTTTTTAAAAAAATTTTTATTATAAAGATGTGGGGTACAATTCAGGGTTAGGTATACAAACATTGATTATGCAGGTATGCTTGTTGATGAGATATACCCCTCAATCCCCTAGCAGTTTCTCTCGACTGCTAATGCCACCCCCTCCCTCCCTTGACAGTTTCCCATTACTGCCAAATGCTTTTTTATAGTATTATAGTTATTCAAGGTCCACTTATGAGTGAGAACATACGGTACTCTGTTCTTTGTTTCTGCAATAGTCACTGAGTATGATCGACTCCAAATCCATCCAAGTTGCTGCGAAGTCCATATATTTGTCCTTCTTTATGACTGCATAATATTCCATTGTGTATATGAACCACATTTTCTTTATCCAGTCCAGCTTCGATGGGCAACATGGTTGGTTGCATGTTTTTGCTATTGCGAATAGAGCTGCAACAAACCTACGTGTGCAGGTATTTTTTTTTTTGTTTTTTTTTTTTTTTGTAGAATTATTTGAGTTCCTCTGGATATATTCCCAATAGGGGAATTTCAAGCAACTTTATTAAAACATGCAATTTGAGAAGAGTTTAGCTGGTCCTTTAGCTTATCAAGCTATGAAGTAGTAAAGTTTGTAGATTCTTTCCAATGTTTATTTTATTTTTGTTTAGTTCTTACAGCCTAGAATTGGACTTTCAAACCAATTTTAATGAATAATGTTGGTAGAATTTAAAAGTGTTAAGTATGTCTCAATTAAAGCATTCTTAATTTAGAATATCATTTAAGTTAAAAATTTGATGATTTAACTTCCAGATCTTTATTTTAAAATGGTAGTTCCTAGCCTTTTAAATTTTATTATACAGTACTTGTGTGTATATATATGTATGTGCATGTACATACATATATACCCATGCATACACATATAATAAACCTCTAAAAATTTTTTTAATTTTTTATTTTACAGATGTGGGGTACAATTCAGGGTCAGGTATATAAGTGGTCACCATTCAAGTAAAGTTTGGACCTCCTTTTAGTACCTACTTTGCCTGGTATGAGATCAGGTACCCTTACTGATATGTTTCCCACCTCCCACCCCACAGCAGTATCCAGCTATTGCCAGTCCCTATCTTGTGCCATGGCAAAGTGCAGAATGTGCTAGCTAGGTTAGGAAATGTTGGCAATGCAATGATGTACTTAAGCTCCTTGAAGTACAAGAAGTTATTCACAAGCCATCAAGGGTAAAAGGTACCTCTGTAGTAGGTCAGACTGTAATTTCCACCAGCATCCCTGCAGCATAATGTGATTGATTCTTGAATTGACTCAAACAAAAATATTTCTGACCTAACCCTCAGTCCTTCAGTGATAGCAATCCCTAAGCCCCTTTTTAACAGGATCTATTTTGTCACCTCATCCATCTCTTTATACAGATTTTTCTGGAGGTCTTACAGAGCGGTCAAGAATGACTGAATTACACATTCTCTTCAGAGACCAAAACTGTAGACAAACACTTATCTCCAAATGCATTCACATTTCTGGTTCTATCTATGAATATAAGGAGTCATAGATGTTTGCATTATGAGATACAACACTGATGAAATAAATTATTTAATTCAAATTATAACACACTGTTTTCTTTTTGAGGTGTTAATAATTAAACTAACTTTCCTTCTGTTTTTCCACAGTATGTTTCCCTTCTTAAATATAGAGCATTAGCTTTAGAATCTGATTGGCAGTATGGAGCGATGGAAGGATTGTGAAAATGAATTACAACCTAAACAGTATTAGGTAGGAATTGGTGAAGAGTATTCTATAAACAAAATGCTAAGATATTTCCTAAAGGCTGAGGTAGTCTTAGGATTTCCCATGATCTTTTCGGATAATGGAAATAAAAGCACACAGTAATCATGTTTAAACCTTACCGTTTAATTTATAAAGTTGACATTGAAAAGTGACAGGAAGGTAAGGTCTGTTTATAAATTTTATATGTTTCTGCAAATTTATTATTTCAATATTAACCTTAGAATTTCTACAGAACATAAAATTTAAACATATCCCTTATTTGGAAATTAATATAGCACTTTAAAAAAGTATTTGTAACGATTATATCTCTTTCTGGTTGTTTTTTTACTCAAATTATTTTATGAATTTGGGGGTATTTAAATAAGCTCTTGGTTTATTAACTAACAATCAAATGTTCAAAGATTTGAAGGTAATGTAAAAATAGCTAAACCATCATAAACATTTTGACAAACTGTAGAATGGTAAGTTCACATGAAAGGAGTGATCAAGTAGATTATGAGAGATGGGAATAAAACCCACTGTGACTAGATGGGCAGAGAACAGTGAAGAATGGCAAGCGTGACTGGATAAAAGAAGAGTGAAACACCCTAGGACAAATTGAAAAGCACTTCCAGGTATCAAAACTTACAAGCTACTATCAATGAGGAAGAGAATTACACAGGAAACATGTTATAACTAACAACACCATAAAACACTTTGGTGCCTGCCCACCAGACACCCAATCTTGCAAGACCATCATTAAAGTCTCGCTTCTGTTGCACTCCATATCTCTGTGCCATACTTTGATTTTGCACAGGAGACAAGATCTACTTAAAATGTTCAGACCTCCCTCTCTCTCCTGGAATAAAATCGTCAGACCAGAAAACCTTCATTAAAATTAAGATGTGAGGACCTCCTGCAAGATGGCGATGGGACAGGTTGGACTGTGTGAGAGTCTCCACGAAAGCAAGTGTCGATAAAGACACCACTGCCAGCCTGCTCCTTGGCCAGCTGCACAGGCCTGCAGGCTGGAAGACCCCGGCCCCATGCACCACTTGGTCACTGCCACTGCCAGCTGCACCGGTGCACAGGCTGGAGGCCCTCGGTCCCATGCACTGATCTGCGGCCATGGCTGCCACCCTGCCCAGGGCGGACCTCGGCTTTGCCCTGTGGAGTTTCTGGCTCCCTCACTGGCTGCACCACCTTGCCCCACCCTGGCTGCCCTGTGCCACTGCCAACCTGCAGTGCCCAGCTGTCTCACACTCCCCTTCCCCCGGCTTGGCCCCTGGCCATGGCAGGACCAGAGATCAGCTGGAGCCCTGAGACCAGGCAGAGACCTGCATTGCCCCACCCAGCTCCACATAGCTCTGCCCAGCCTCCAATTTGGGATCTAAGGTAATTACATCAAACTGGGAGAGACAGAAGCCACTCCCCCATGCTAGATTGGACACAGACAGGTCAGATCTGAGTGGCACACTTGACAGGCAGCAAGTCACTGAGTCCAGATCTGATTCACCCTCCTTCCACAGCAGAACTGAGGCATCTGACCCTAGCTGTGAGCAACCCTATCAGCCTGAGATGAGAGCTAGAGACCAGAGCTGAAAGGACATTGGACTTACAGGAATGACTCAGAGTGAGCCTGGTTGCTTGTTTTTATTTTATTTTTATTCTTTGTTTGTTTTACTCATTTTTTCCCTCTTCTCTCTCTCTTCTTACTGTTATTGATAACGTTTTCATACTTGCTTTGTTTCTGTTATTTTACTGATTTTTTTATGTTTTATTTTTTTCTTTCTTCAGACTTCCTGTTTGTGTAGGGGAATAATACATCAATAGGGAGGTTGGTTGACTTGTGTGTTTTTAAGATTGTATGTTTTAGTTTTTTTTACTTTTTTCTGTCTTTGTGTCTCTTTTCATTTGTTAGCCAGTACGTTTGTCTGTTTTTCCTCTTACTCTTCTCTCTCTCCACCCTCTTCTTTCTCCCCCTTCCCTGTTCCATTCTTTTCCTTTCTCTTACCTCATTTTGCTTTCAGGGAGCAAACATCTATCCCCACAGTATGGACAGATTGCAAGGCAGTGAGAAATGAGTTCCAGGGTACCCATACACCTGTTGGTGGACACTGGGATCTACAGATAGATTTTGAATCACAGCTCTCCCCTCAATTAAATCTCAAAACTGCAAAAAAGTACAGCTTCCAACCCACAATCCAGCTTCAGAATTGAACAAAGCTAGAGGATTCACATAAGGAAGAATAGGAAATTGAGCAAACAGAAGTAAAAGCAACCCCACCGTCCCTGAACAACAGAATTAAAGAAGGGCAGGGGGAGGAAAAAGTGGGGAGGAAAATAAATAAAAATGAAGAAAAACTAAAAGAAGAATGTAGGTCTCACACAGACCCCTGGGAGGTCAGACACTGAGAAAACAGACTTTGGAATGCAAACAGTGAAGAGCCCCCAGAATGACTGGTCACATACTACAAACCCAGACATCAAGACATTAATAGATAAAATAAAAAGAATTGAGGAGAGACAAGAGGAAAATAAGAAGGAGTTGATAACTGAGATAACAACAGTAAAGAATACTGTGATTGAAATAAATAACAATCGAATAAGCATGGAAAGCAGAATTAGCCAAGCAGAAGAAAGAATCTCAGAGTTTGAGGAGCGAAATACAGAACTAACCCAAACTGTCAAAAACACAGAAAGAAGCTTAAAAAGATAGAACATAACCTTCAAGAGATGAGCAATTATTTCAAGAGACCAAACCTAAGAGCAATTGGACTTCCTGAGGCAGAAAGAGAGACAGAACCCACCCTGGAACAAACATTCCATTAAATCATTTAAGAAAAACTTCCCTCATCTCATCAGTGATACAAAAATCCAACACAAGAGATCCAGAGAACCCCTGAAAGACAACAAATGAGAAGACCAACTCCCAGACACATAGTAATTCACCTAAACAAAGTAGGTATAAAAGAAAAAATCCTAAAGGCAGCAAGAGAAAAAGGTCAGACTACTTACTAGGGAAGAACAATTAGAATAGCAGCAGATTTATCTACAGAAACACTTCAGGCTAGGAGAGCTTGGAGCCCAATCTTCAAAGTTCTCAAAGATAAACAATTTCAACCAAGAATAACCTACCAAGCTAAGTTAAACTTCACCAGTGAGGGAGAATTAAAATCTTTCCCAGACATCCAATCCCTAAGAACTTACACTGCCTCTAGACTACCTCTATAAGAAATACTTAAGAAAGTATTAAACACAGAAGAAAAGGAAAAAAGAATGATAACGTTCTTCACAAGAGTACAGGAAAAAGATTGAAAACACATGAATCAACCCCAAAATCAAAAGAAAGACAACAAACAGGAACAACAACAACTCTGTAAGAACCCATGACAGGGATGAACTCTCACATTTCAATAATTAGCCTGAATGTGAATAGACTAAATGCACCACTGAAAAGACATAGAATGGCAAAATAGATAAAATATCATGAGGCAATAATATATTGTCTCCAAGAGACTCATCTTACCAGAAAGGACACTCACAGACTCAAAGTAAGAGGATAGGAAGCAAAATTTCAGGTGAACAGAACAGAAAAGAAAGCAGCAGTTGCAATCTTAATTTCAGACAAAATACCCTATAAGTTATCAAAAATTTTAAAAGATACAGAAGGTCACTACATAATGAAAAAAGGTTCAATCCATCAACAAGAAATATTCATCCTAAACATATATGCACTCAAAATAGGAGCATCAACTTTCATAAAGCAGCTTCTAGGCAAACTTAAAAAAGAGATTGACTCTAACACTATCTTAGCGGGGGACTTTATTACCCCACTCACAACCCTAGACAGATCATCAGGACAAAAAATCAACAATGAGATTCGGAAACTCAATGTGACTCTTGACTAAATGGACTTAATTGACACCTACAGAACACTCCACCCAACAACCACAGTATGTACATTCTACTCATCACCGCATGGAATGTACTCTAAGATTGACCACATCCTTGGCCATAAATCAAGCATAAACAAATTTCATAAGATTGAAATTCTGCCATGCACCTTCTCAGACCACAGTGGAATAAAAACAAATATCAACACCAACAAAGTTCTCCCAAACCCCACAAAGACATGGGCACTAAACAGCATGATGCTAAGCAACTCCTGAACCAACATGGAAATCAAAACAGAGATTAAAATATACTTGGAAGCAAATGAAAATGAAGAAATATCTTACCAAAATCTCTGGGATGCCATGAAAGTAGTAGTAAGAGGGGAATTCATATCTCTACAAGTGCACATGAAGAAAATGTAAAGATCACAAGTTAGCAGCCTAACAAGTCACCTAAGGAAGCTGGAAAAGCAAGACCATCAAAACCCTAACTTCAGCAGAAGAATCCAGATCACCAAAATAAAAGCCCAAATCCAGGACATAGAAGACAAAATGATAGTACAAAAAACAAATGAAACAAAAAACTGGTTCTTCGAAAGGATAAACAAGATTGATGGTACCCTAGCTAGACTGACCAAGAAAAAGAGAAAAAAAGTCCAAATAAACACAATCAGAAACACAAAAGATGAAGTCACATCTGACCCCGAAGAAATACAAAAGATTATCAAAGACTACTATATACACTTGTATGGAAACAAACTTGAAAACCTAAAGGAAATGGAGGGTTTTCTGA